>CP135542.1:12038711-12056813 GCA_032402905.1 Khaya senegalensis | reverse complement strand
GAACTCTCCAGACTCAAACTTATCACGGAGTCCACTGAAATTGGGAACTTGCTAACGATGAATTCCAGGAGAAGGTTGGCTGATTAAGGAAAAAGTTTCCTCGTGGCCAGTTGGTTTAAGAACGTTAACCTCGGCACCAAATACGCATGTTTCAATATCATCAATTTCAAGTAAATATCCATTTGAAGGTTCGTTAAAAGTAGTGAGGTCAAGAAATTTTGCATAACCCCATTCAGTTTTATTCTTATGAAAAGTTCTCAGTGTGAATTTCGCATCCTGAACTGATAGGTACTGATTCAGATTCTGATCTAACATGAACAATTTGAAGTATGCAGAAATACTCCAAGCACCATCTGGATGACTATTGCTGCCGTCTATTTTCAAGTATAGGGATAGATGGTTTCTTCCTTCATTTCCATGTCCTTTTGGGTAGAACACCAATCTCCTGCATGCATTAATTTATTTATTTGCCAATTAATATACGAAACTCACTAATTAATACTTACTAGTATCCCACTACTCACCAATTGTATCCCCCAGCGTTGAAAACTCCCGATTCAAATTTCTCCACCTTTGAATTCGCTAGTGTCTTGAATGACTCCATTTTCACTGTGTAGTCAGCCGGTGGAAGACTCCTTTTCTCTCTTGAAATTGCTGAAAATGATGAGCAATGTCAGTCGGTCATGAATCGTAAAACAAAACCAATTCAACTAATTTAGTTCATAAATTTAAACAACTACTGAAGACGAAGAATTCATTCATATATGCTCACAGTCATCGTTAGGCATCATTGAATGAATTATATTCTCGACGCTAGCAACAAGAATATAGCTTAATTTGATGGATGGATGGGTGGTTATGCCAACGCACACGGTCCCTATTTATACACAAATCCAGGTTCAATAATGAAGATTAGAATAAGACTTAATGAAACTCTATATTTCACAAGTCAATTTAAATCAAGTTGGCGTTACTCATACATAATGTGAACAATTGAAATGTTCTATCAACCTAAGGTTGAGATTAATAATAAAAATCAAAGACGAGAAATAATCTAAGAGTCGTCAATAAAATAATTAAACAAAAACTATAGTCAAGGTCAATATACATTATTAAACATTAAAATAAAATTAATTAGTTAAGAATTATCTAATGATGACATAATGTTAATATTTTAATTCTCAAGTCATCCGTGAACGTGACATTGAAATTCATAAAGACAAAAATATATATAGCTTATTGAATCAATACATATGAAATGATTAAAAAACTACCGATTATACAATATTATGTGCATTGATTATGGAATATTACTGTTTAGATATAATTAAGATTAATACAAGTCAATTTAAATCAAGTTGGCCTTATTAAAATATTCACCATATAATGTAATCAAGTCTAATTAAATAATACAAATGTTTAATCAATTATGTTATGTGAATCCATTTATACTTAAATATTACTAAAAAGACCATAGTTAGGTAGGGTCAATTATATAATGATCGATTAGTGATTAATTTGTGTTTGTTAGTTTCAGATTTATCTATGAATATCCTGCGTTGTTGCGGAGCATCTAGCAGGCAAGAAGTGAAACTTTTCTGATCTTTTATTTTTCAGATTGTGCGGTGTTTTGTGGCATGGATCAATCAGTCGTTAATTATAAGTTAATAATGTGAATGTAATTTTAGTTAGTCTATGAACGTAAAATTAAGATAATAATAAAATCAAAGATGCACCTAATAATACAAGTTATTTAATAATTTCTGATAAAATGATTGAACAAAGACCATAATTAAGGTTAATATATATTATTGAAAATTGAAAATACATGTATATTTAATTTCTTAAAATCTTATTTGATAACAATGTCATGTCAATTATTTGAAGAGTCGTCCGCAAACAGAGTATGTTTAGCTGTAAAATGACTAAACAAAAACCATAATAAAGTCTATATAATCATATATGCAAGTTGTTAGTATCAGAATTTTATCTCATATATGCTTAGCAGGACTAATGCCAATTATATAAATATACAAAGACTATAATTGTGTAAGGTTGTGCATAAATCGTGCCCATGTTAGTGAATTTAATAAGTTTCATTAGTTAAAATTTTGTCCCATATCATAATGTGAACAATTGATACGTTTTATTAACATAAAGTTAAAATTGATAATAAAAATTAAAGACATGTCTATTATAAATAATTTAATAGTTACCAATAAAATAATTAAACAAAAATTATAATTAAAATTGATGTATATTATTAAACATTAAAAAATAATTATTTAACTAAAAATTATCTAATGATAATTTTATGTCAATATTTTAATTCAATAGTCATTAATAAATATGACATTAAAATTAATAAATACCATATATATATATATATATATATACATGATTTATCAAATCATCATTTTTGAAATGATTAAAATTATTAATTATATAATATTATATGCATAGATTAGAAAGTCGATGGATGATTCTTACTTAGATTTGATTAAGATTAATACAAGTCAATTTAAATCAACTTGGCTTTATTGATATATTCGCAATTGGTATAATTAAGTTTAATTAAATAATACAAATTGTTAATTAAATATGTCACGTGATTCCATTTATTCATCACTTGAATATAACTAGAAGGGCCAAAGTTAGGGTCAATGGTGCAATTAGAATTTATCCGATACCATGTCAACACGTTACAAAGTCAATGAATCCTTGATTAGATTAATAAGGTAATTAAAGAGATTCATAACATGATTATTAAACAATGACCTATGATTGTTGATTCTTAATACAATATATTAATTATTTTTAATTTTGATTACGTAATTTTACATTTGACTATCATTTTTATGTAATTACTAAATTTAATTTACTATTTGATGTACTATTAATCGGATAAAAAAATAAAAAATTACAAGGGAGCACTATATATACAACTAATACAATCTTCCAAGTACTTTACGATCAAAACATATCAGAGAGAATTAAGAAAGAGCCATCTGCAAAGTGAAAATATGGCAAAAAAAGAGATTTTGCATAGAATTTTAATCCAGAATGAACCGAATAAATTCACTTTATTCCTTCGAATACACAAACAAATCTATGATTGCAAAGGCAAAACAATTTTAGTCAGATTACAGAATCCACCGCACATTTCGGATGCAAAATTAGCAGCAATGACATGAGAATAAGCCATGCATCTCCCCAAACTCTTATTTAATAATTAAACAAAGACCATAATAAAGTCTATGCAAAGGAATTATCTTAAGAATTTATTTGATATAATGCCTTTGAAGACATTACAAAGTCCATCGACTAACCAACTACCAAGGACTAGAAATGAAAGGGTGAAGAAGATTTGAGATTAAATCAAATTTTTGTGACTAATCTCTCATTCCCCTCTTTTCTTTTTCTTTTTTTCTTTTTAAAATTAGATAAGCAGAATAAGAGAGAAAAGATAAAAGAAAAAGGTGGATTCAACTTCGATGGGTTAGGCTTCAAGTAACTGAATAATATAGTTAAAAGAAAATTGCAAAAAATTTATCTAAATCACTTGATTTCTTTTTGTCCAAGTTGTTTTTTATTTTAATGTTTAACTTATTTCCTTTTTTTTTTTTTTTTGTAAGTTTCGAGAATGTCTCCATTTATAAGTGTGAGATCTACGTCTATGAATTGAAAGGACTTTGTAACATAAACTATTACTAATAATTCTTATTTACCTTATATGATGCAGAGAAAAAGTAACAGCCAGGCTGATATGTGCAGCATGTCAATGACCGATGATTAAACAAAGACCATAAATTAGATCAATGTAAACTATCATACGCATAGGTTAGAAAGTCGATGGATGGTTCCTGAGCCACAAATAATTTAGAAATTGAAGAAGTGTTTATAAACAATAACTGGGTACTGGTATAGTTCATTCTTAATTATATATTTATATATGCTTAATTATCTAAGAGTTAAACATCATATTAATCTTTGTTCTGATTGGTTTATTTGAGTCATTACGGTAATATTAAAAGTGTTCTTCGTTTAACGTATGAAACTTTAAATATTGTAAATAAATCCTACATCATTAGTCAATATTAATTAGTTTGAATATTGTTAAAATTTCATGGGAACAATTTGAAGAGTCTATCTACACAAGGTTTAAAATTAATAAAGAAATTACAGACATCCATATCATAAACAATGACTGATTCAATTCTTAATATAATAATATTTGTTTGCATTAAAAATTAAATATAAATTAATAATTAATGCAAATAGCATGACTGATGCCAATTAAATAAATATATAAAGACTATAATTGCGTAAGGTTGTGTATAAATCGTGCCTACGTTAGTGAATATAATATGTTTTATTAGTTAAAATTTCATCCCATACCGTAACGTGAACAATTGATAGATTCTATCAACGTAAGGTTGAGATTGATAATAAAATTTAAAGACGTATCTAATATAAATAATTTAACAGTTGTTAATAAAATAATTAAATAAAGACTATAACTAAGATAGAGATCCATTATTGAATATTAAAAAAATAATTATTTAACTAGAAATTATTTAAAGATGATTTTATGTCAACATTTTAATTCGAGAGTCATTCATAAATGTGACATTAAAATTAATAAAGACAATATATATATATATATATATATGTATGTATGTGTAGCTTATCAAATCAATGCCTTTGAAATGATTAAAGAATAGAAAGTTGATGGATGATTTCTATGTAGATTTAATTAATATTAATACAAGTCAAATTTAAATTAAGGTGGCCTTATTGATATATCTGCCAAAGGATATAATCAAATTTAATTAAATAATATAAATTGTTAATTAAATATGTCATGTGAATCCATTTATTCATCACTTGAATATAACTAAAAGGGCCAAAGTTAGGTAGGGTCAATATTGCAAGTAGAATTTATCCAATATCATGTCAACACATTACAAAGTCAATGAATCCTTGATTAGATTAACAAGGAAATTAAAGAGATTCATAACATTATGATTAAACAATGACCTATGATTGTTGATTCTTAATACAATATATTAATTATTTTTAATTTTGATTACGTAATTTTACATTTGACTATGACTTTTATGTAATTACTAAATTTGATTTACCGTACTATTAATCAGTTAAAAAAATAAAAAATTACAAGGGAGCTCCGCATATACACCTAGTACAATCTTCCAAGTACTTCACAACCAAAACTTATCAGAGAGAATTAGGAAAGAGCCATCTGCAAAGTGAAAATATGGCAAAAAATAAAAAGAAAAGAGAATTTGCATAGAATTTTATTCCAGAGTGAACCGAATTAATTCACTTTGTTCCTTCATCGGCACACAATTTTAGTCAGAATACAGAATCCACCGCATATTTCCGATGCAAATTAGCAGCAATGATATGAGAATAAGCCATGCATCTCCCCGAACTCTTATTTAATGGGAATCCAAAACGAGCACGTTCGCCTGCGATGGCTATATATAATACATAATGCCACCTAATTTTGAACTAAACATTAACCACAGAAACAATAAGAAACTGTACTTGGACGATTAAAGTATCACCAATAAGGTATCCGTTCGAGTCTTCATAGAGATCATCTAGTCGCATAAACTCTTTGTGACCACGTTCATTCACAGTTGAAAACCAATGACTTACTGCAATAATTTAATTAAAAAAATTTGTCTGTTACAAATATATAATTAATATATCAAAAACAAATTGTAAAAAAGAAAAGTTGATGAGGGATTGATCGGATCACATCTGTGTTCGACGCTGTTAATCCCACGACGATCCACCACTCGTAGCTTGAACTTAGCATAAACTTTCCTTTTTTGTGAGAGGCGTTCCCAATCATATAGCTTCAAGTAAAGGGAGAGAAAGTTTCCTTTCCCGGAGCCATATCCCATCGGCCAAATCCTTATTTTCCTGGAAGCAGAAATTATAAATATTATGTTAAGCAATGGCTGCAAGGGAAGAGCAAGGGTGGTTTCGCTTGAATATTTAGTTATGTAATAATTAATTAATACTAGAGAGCAAAGCATGCATTTTCTTCCTTCAATATGTACCATTTTCTTCCTTCAATGGGAAACTGTTCAGAATAGTAGTTACTCTTATACAGTAATCTTTTGAATTTTGCGATCTTCCATGTGTAAATACTTGTAGGAGGTTTAAAACTAATCATGGAAAGAGTTTCCCCGTGGCCAGTAAGATTAATAACAAAAACCTCAACTCCAAATGCACAGGAATCATCGATAAGGAATCCGTTGGATCTTTCCTCGAACGCTTTAAGAGAAATCAATCGGTCGAAACCCCATGTTTTCTTACCTTTGTCGAAAGATCTTACTTGCTCATCAGCAGCTACACAAATTACATAATCATGTTCATTAAAATATTAACTGCATAAATAACTAAAATTGAATACTTAGAAAATTAATTTCTTTACCCACGCAGTACTGATTCTCGATCTGGTCAAGCAGAAAGAATTTGTAGTTGACGAAAACCCTCCAAGAATTATCACTATGAGAATTACTGTCATCTGTTGCCAAGTAAAGTGAAATATAACCACATGCATCTCTTTTCTTGTTTCCACTAGGGTAGAGAACCAACCTCCTAACACCAAATTAATTAAAGAAGAATTAATAATTATACGGCAAATTAACCTTAAAATGTTTTAAGTTTTGATTTCAATTGGAAATTAGCATCCATGCATGCAATTACAGAAACTAGAAAGGAATTAGGGAGGTGAAAGTTGGATCAAAGAACACACCAGTTATAGTCCCCGGCTTTGAAAATACCAGATTCGTATTTGCCGTCATAATCTTTCTTGAATATTTCTGAGTATGACTCAATTTTTAAGGTGAAGTGAGCTGGTGGAAGATCTCTTCTAACTATCGAAGGTTGAGAAAGACTAATATCACCAACTGAATATTGGAAATTTGCTTACGAAGTATTAACTAATGAAGGAGGGAGTGCATATATATGTTCTTAAGTTCCGTACCTTGTGTGTCGATCACTGCAGATCAAATAATTCCCGAATTCCAAGGGCGCCAAACCGATGATCGATTAGAGAAAATATATATGAAGTTAATTCGGCAGTATCTTTACTATCTAGATGACCTGCCGTGATACAGAGAGTCTAAGTTTAAGACAACCGGGAGAAGAATTAAGGATTTTAAAAAGACTATCCAGTGCAAATTTAACCAGGTTGCCATACATAGCTGTAAAGAAGAATACAAAATAATAAAATATTGCCAATATATATGAATATGTAAATAATCTTTATTCGGTAAGCAGTAATGTGAACACTTTTAAAATTAAAGTCATTAAATATAAATGAGCTGACATCAATAAGAACATCAAAAAATGCAAATGGATTTATAAAGAATTCAAATAAATAAATAAACGGGATTATACAAAGACTTTGTACAGTTGAGGTCAATGTAATTAAATCAATAGGGCCTGGTATCCAAATTAAATCTGCAAAAACTAAGAACATATCATGTGAAAGCCAAGTCATGATATTTAATGTTGGATAAGGGCATAAATTTATCAGATATCCAAGTTAAATTTGTGGATGCTGCTATTTAATTTGTGTTGTTCACTGATAAATTAATCTATTAATATGGAGATGCTGTGATTACGAAATCAAGAGAATTTTGTTGCTATTACCAATTATAAATTAATTCCAGTTGCACAATCAAACGAAGACTTTATCAATCCAAAGAAACACAATATTATTGATTAATTCAGCGTTTACTACAACTGGGAAATGATTGATGAAGTTCAGCATCCATACAATGAATATAATCTCCCGAACTGAAATTAATGATAGAAGAACTGCTGATATGCAATTAGCATATAGAAAAATTACTATCCCTGGAGCTTAACCACGGAAACGGCGAGAATTTCTACTTCAACGATTAAAGTATCACTTATAAGATATCCGTTGGAGACTTCATAGAGAACATCCAGCGGAATAAATTTCTGGAAACCAAATATCGAACACTCCCTTGAAAACCAATACCTGACTGCAAGAAATTGTTGGGTCTCAAATTTTTGTAAGATAATTAGCACAAAATTGGGAAAAAGAAGGCAAACAAATTAATTCACCCGTTTCTTCCATTTTATTAATCCCGGGGTGATCCCGTACTCGCATCTTGTATTCGGCGTACACTTTCCTCTTAGTTGGGAGGCTTTTCCAATCTTTCAGACTCAAGTAAAATGACAGATGACTGCCTTTTGCGGAATCATATCCCTTCGGACAAATCAGCATTTGCCTGGAATAATTAAACAGAAAGAACACAAAGTACTTAGCTTATCTAGGTTAATTGCATCATGCAAAAAATAATAGAGCATGCACGTAGTCGATTTGATTAATGTAATAATTAGGTTAGAGGTTGGAGCTAGCTAGCTCGACATCTACCATTTTCTTCCTCCAGCAGTAAACGGGTCAGAGTAGTGATCACGATCATCTAATGTTGAGAAATTTGGGAGCTTCCATCGGTGAGGTTTTCTAGTTGCATGTCCCTTAGCAAGGGACAGAGATTCTACTCTGCCAGTAGGGTGAATAACGAAAACCTCAGCTCCAAATACGCAGGAATCCTGAATTAGGTGTCCACAAGAATCTTCCTTGAATGTTTCAAGAGAAAGCAGTTTCCCAAAACCCCATTCTTTCTCCAGATGATGAAAACGCCTTACTACTCCATCTGTATAAACAAATTAAAACATATTCATACATGTTCTTTACGTTCATGAGCTACCTTAAATATTATTCTTACCCTGAATGGCCAGGTACAGGTTCTCTTTCTGGTTAAGCACAAACAATTTGAAGTCAGCGAAAATCTCCCAGTTATTATTCGGGAAAGGATTACTGTCATCTATTGCCAAGTAAAGCGAAATATGGCCACTCCCATCACTTTTCTGGTTTCCATTTGGATACAGAATCAATCTCCTAGACAGATTATAGTATTTTAAATTATCTATCAGTAGGCCTATATCAATATGTGTATGGTTATCTACTGACATGATTGCATTTGTATGTTCAGAAACAGAAAAATAATTAATAATTGAACTCACCAGTTGTATCCCCCGGCTTTGAAAACACCAGATTCGTATTTTTCCCCCTTTGCCTTCGATAGTCGTGTGTATGACTCTATTTTTAAGGTGTAGTGAGCTGGTGAAAGTTCTCTTACTGCTCGAGAAATTCCTGAAACAATCTATATTGTCAAAACAAACCGGTGCATGTAAAGATAAATTAGAATCAAAAACTGATGGATAAACATAATTTTTGCCAACACTTGCAGAATTCAAGAAAAATTGTGCAAAAATTAAACATTAATACGTTTGACCTGATCTATCGTTGTAGATGGATAGGCAACAAAAACTGATAAGGGGAAGAAAACAGTACCGTGTCCTACGGTCATTGCAGAGAATTCCCGAATCCGAAAGCCAACCCTACGAATAATAAACAAAATATGAACACAAGTCTTCAAGGCAGTTTAATTTTATCTGGCTCGCCTTTGATATGCATAGTTGCATTATCATATACAAGATTAAAGGATTATAAAAAGACTATATGGAGTCAAGCCAGGCATAAAAGGTAAAAACAGTAAATTACATATTCAACATAGATTTGTAAGGACGGATGCCCGGGCTAGGCTGTAGCACACCCAACTTGTTAAAAAATATTTATAGGATATTAACAATTTGACCCTTATTTTTTTACAATTTTAAAATATAAACATAATTTATTTATTTATATATATCAAATCAATTCCAATTTAAACTAAAATAAAACAAAATATTATTTAATATTTAGTAACAAAAATATCTTTACTTGCAGTATTTTGATCACTGGCCCATATTATTTTCTCAGTTTAAGCAATTTCAGTAGTGAGAATAGAATTAAGAGATGTTCCACCTGCTTACTACTCATTAATAATACAGTCGTTCGCTTTACTATTGAGAACAGATGCAGAAAATATGAATCTGGTAGTTTTGAAGTTGGCCGATACAAATGGTTCTTTCCACTTTCTTTTCAGCATCTCCCTTAATTACTCTTTCTGAATCGGTGGATTTGATTTAGATCATCAGTTTTCTAATTAATTATGTACTTAATTCATTTTTAATTTTGTTGCCACAGCTGGGAGGTTGGTTCTGTACCAAATGAAAATTAGAATAATGCACATTATCTAACTCCGTTCAGTTTCTTAACACAGTGAGTTAGATATCATTCTAAAGACAAGATTAGATTAGATGTTCCTTTCATTCGAACGATTCAAAAATACTAGTGTCAAGATAACTCTTAGATAATTAAGTAGGGTAAATAAGCATATGAGATGCCTAGTCATTGTTTATAAGCGCATCTTCAACTTCTTAATTTTTCTGGTGTCAGGAATCATCTATCGACTTTCTAATTTATGCGCACGATATTGTATAATCAACAGTTTTTAATCATTTTACAGGCATTGATTTGGTAAGTTATATATATTTTTGCCTTTATTAATTCCAATGTTATGACTCTTGAATTAGAACGTTAACATGAAGTTATCATTAGATAATTCTTAGCTAATTAATCCAACTAACGATGTAGGATTTATTTACAATATTGTCCTTACCTAACTATAACCTGTCTTTTAATCACGTCGTTGGCATTGGTCTAGGTATTGTACAAATTAATAAGTCATATATAAATGGTAAATAAAAGGTTCGCAAGGCGGAATTAATTAATAATTTGTATTGGTTAATAAAACTTAATAATATTATTTGGCGAATGTATCAATAACGCCAACTTGATTTAAATTGACTTGTGAAACATATAGTTCATTAAGTCTTATTCTAATCTTCATTATTGGTCCTGGATTTGTGTATAAATTGGGACCGTGTGCGTTGGCATATCCACCCATCCATCCATCAAATTAAGCTATATTCTTGTTGCTAGCGTGGAGAATATAATTCATTCGACGATGCCTAACGATAACTGTGAGCATCTATGAATGAATTCTTCGTCTTCAGTAGTTGTCTAAGTTTATGAACTAAATTAGTTGAATTGCTTTTGTTTTACTATTAATGACCGACTCACATTTCTCATTATTTTCGGCAATTTCAAGAGAGAAAAGGAGTCTTCCACCGGCTGACTACACAGTGAAAATAGAGTCATTCAAGACACTAGCGAATTCAAAGGTGGAGAAATTTGAATCGGGAGTTTTCAAAGCAGGGGGATACAATTGGTAAATCAAATTTAGTAATTACATAAAAATGATAGTCAAATGTAAAATTACGTAATTGAAATTAAAAATATTTAATATATTGTATTAAGAATCAACAATTATAGGTCCTTGTTTAATAATTATGTTATGAATCTCTTTAATTTCCTTGTTAATCTAATCAAGGATTCATTGACTTTGTAATGTGTTGACATGGTATTGGATAAATTCCATTTGCAACATTGACCCTACCTAACTTTGGCCCTTGTAGTTATATTCAAGTGATGAATAAATGGATTCACGTGATATATTTAATTAACAATTTGTATTATTTAATTAAATGTGATTATATCCTCGACGAATATATCAATAAGGCTAATTTGTTTAAATTGACTTGTATTAATCTTAATTAAATCTACGTAGGAATCATCCATACTTTCTAATCTACGCATATAATATTGTATAATTAATAATTTTAATAATTTCAAAGGTATTGATTTAATAAGTTATATATATTACCTTTATTAATTTTAATATCACATTCATAGATGACTATTGAATTAAAATATTGACATAAAATTATTATTATATAATTTCTATTTAAATAATTATTTTTTAATATTTAATAATGTATCTCTATCTTAATTATAATCTTTATTTAATTATTTTATTGATAACTATTAAATTATTCGTATCAAACACGTTTTTAATTTTTATTACCAATTTCAACCTTATGTTGATAGAACCTATCAATTATTCACGTTATGGTATGGGATAAAATTTTAACTAATGAAACTTATTAAATTCACTAACGTAGGCACGATTTATGCATAACCTTACACAATTATAGTCTTTATATATTTATTTAATTGGCATTAGTCATGCTATTTGCATTGTTATATTTAATTTTTAATGTAAATAAATATTATTATATTAAGAATTGAATCAGTCATTGTTTATGATATGGATGTCTGTAATTTCTTTATTAATCTTAAACCTTTTGTTGATAGACTCTTCAAATTGTTCCCATGAAATTTTAACAATATTCAAACTAATTAATATTGACTAAAGATGTAGGATTTATTTACAACATTTTAAGTTTCATACGTTAAACGAAGAACATTTTTAATATTACCGTAATGACTCAAATGAACCAATCAGAACAAAGGTTAATATGATGTTGTTGAACTCTTAGATAATTACGCATATATAAATATATAATTAAAAATGAACTATATCAGTACCTAGTTATTGTTTATAAACACTTCTTCAATTTCTTAATTATCCTTGGCTCTGGAACCATCCATCGACTTTCTAATCTATGCCTATGATAGTTTACATTGATCTTATTTATGGTCTTTGTTTAATCATCGGTCATTGGCATGTTGCATATATTAGCCAGCCTGTTACTTTTTCTACGTAAATAAGAATTATTAGTAATAGTTTATGTTACAAAATCCTTTCAATTCATTGACGTGGATCTCACACCTATAAATGGGGACATTCTCAAAACTTATAAAGAAAAAAAGAAATAATTTAAATATTAAAAAAAAAAGCAATTTGAACAAAGAGAAATCAAGTGATTTAGATAAATTTTTTGCAATTTTCTTTTAACTGTATTATTAATTTCATTGAAGCCTAACCCATCGAAGTTGAATTCACCTTTTTCTTTATTTTTTCTCTCTTATTCTACTTATCTAATTTTTAAAAAAACAAAAAAAGAAAAAGAAAGGAGGGGAATGAGAGATTAGTCACAAAAATTTGATTTTATCTCTAATCTTCTTCACCCTTTCATTTCTAGTCCTTGGTAGTTGATTAGTCGATGGACTTTGTGATCTCTTCAAAGGCATGATATCAAATAAATTCTTAAGATAATTACACATACTATTTTAGTAATTTTCCTTTGCATAGCCTTTATTATAGTTTTTGTTTAATCATTTCATAACTAGGCATATTCTGTTCAAGGACTACTCTTTAAATAATTGACATAGCATTATTATCAAATAAAATTATAAGAAATTAAACATACATGTATTTTCAATTTTCAATAACATATATTGATCTTAATGATGGTCTTTATTTAATCATTTCTTAGTTAGGCATATTCTGTACATGAACGACTCTTCAAACAATTGACATGACATCGTTATCAGTTAAAATTCTAAGAAATTAAACATACATATGTTTTCAATTTTTAATAGCGTATATTGACTTTAATTATAGTCTTTATTTAATTATTTCATAGTTAGACATATTCTGATCATGGACGACTCTTTAAATAATTAACACGGTATCATTATCATATAAAATTCTAAGAAATTAAAAATACGTCCATTTTCAATTTTTAATAACGTATATTGACCTTAATTATGGTTTTTGTTTAATCATTTTATAGAAAATTGTTAAATAATTTATATTGTTAAGTATATCTTTGATTTTATTATTAATCTTAATCTTATATTCATAGACTAATTAAAATTACATTAACATTGAGTTATAATTAACAACTGATTGATCCATGCCACAAAACTCGTTGAACAATAGAATGTAGCTCTTATTTTAGCAAAAGCTTGCAGAGATTAAACACAGCACAATCGGAAAAGTGAAAGATCAGAAAAGGTTCGGTTGTTGCCCGCTAGCCGCCACTACAAGTACACTGGATATTCTTCATACATAAATCTGAAACTGACGAAGGCAAATTAATTGACTAATCGATCATTCCTCCTTGACCTCAGACATGGAAAGAATTTGCACTTCAACTGTTAAAATATCATCCACAACGTAGCCATTGGAGATTTTATAGAGATCCTTCAGTGAGATTAACTGCGGGTTACCCCAAACATCTTCCTCAGTGGTAAATCAATGATTATCTGCATCAAATTATTAATTGGCTAATTAATTGACGATATAATTTAAAGTCAACAACACATGATTATTATTATTATTCATGAGAATCAAAAAAGTTGACAGAAGAGCTTTTACATTGGCTTTCGACGAGGTTAAACCGGTGCATATCATAAACAAACGATTCATCAGGATTGTAACCTTAAATATAACAAAATCAGAATACCAAAGTTCAACAACTCAGTGGCTTGCTTCAAGTTTCAATTAATAAGAATATGCCTAGTTATGAAATGATTAAACAAAAACTATAATAAAGGCTATGCAAAGGAAAATTACTAAAATAGTATGTTTAATTATTTTAAGAATTTATTTGATGTCATGCCTTTGAAGAGATTACAAAGTCCATCGACTAACCAACTACCAAGGACTAGAAATGAAAGGGTGAAGAAGATTAGAGATAAAATTAAATTTTTGTGACTAATCTCTCGTTCTTCTCTCTTTTTTTTTTTCTTTCTTTTTAAAATTAAATAAATAGAACAAAAGAGAAAAAAAAAAAAAAAAAGGTGAATTCAACTTCGATGGGTTAGGTTTGAATTAAATTAATAATACAGTTAAAAAAAAAACTACAAAAAATTTATCTAAATCACTTAATTTCTTTTTGTTCAAGTTATTTTTTTTAATATTTAAGTTTTTTTTTTTTATAAATTTCGAGAATATCCCCGTAATCCACATCTATGAATTAAAGCACATTGCAACATAAATTATTACTAAAATTCTTATTTACTTTATATGATGTATAGAAAAAGTAATAGACAGGCTGATATATGCAGCATGTCAATGAACGATGATTAAACAAGGACCATAAATAAGATCAATGTAAACTATCAGACGCATAGGTTAGAAAGTCGATGGATGGTTCCAGAGCCAAGGATAATTAAGAAATTGAAGAAGTGTTTATAAACAATAACTAGGCACTGATATAGTTCATTCTTAATTATATATTTATATATGCGTAATTATCTAAGAGTTAAACAACATCATATTAACCTTTGTTCTGATTGGTTCATTTGAGTCATTACGATAATATTAAAAATGTTCTTCGTTTAACGTATGAAACTTAAAATATTGTAAATAAATCCTACATCATTAGTTAATATTAATTAGTTTGAATATTGTTAAAATTTCAAGGGAACAATTTGAAGAGTCTATCAACACAAGGTTTAAGATTAATAAAGAAATTACAGACATCCATATCATAAACAATGACTGATTCAATTCTTAAGATAATAATATTTATTTGCATTAAAAATTAAATATAAATTAATAATCAATAAGGCCAACTTGATTTAAATTGACTTGTATTAATCTTAATCAAATCTAAGTAGGAATCATCCATCAACTTTCTAATCTATGTATATAATATTGTATAATTAATAATTTTATTCATTTCAAAGGCGTTGATTTGATAAATCATATATATATATATATATATATATAATTGCTTTTATTAATTTTAATGTTACATTCCTAGATGACTATCAAATTTAAATGTTAACATAAAATCATCGTTACATAATTTTTAGTTAAATAATTATTTTTTTAATATTTAATAATGTATCTCGATTTTAGTTGTAGTCTTTGTTTAATTATTTTATTGACAACTGTTAAATTATTTATATAAAACAAGTCTTTAATTTTCATTATTAATCTCAACTTTATGTTGATAGAACCTATCAATTGTTCGCATTATGGTACGGGATAAAATTTTAACTAATAAAACTTATTAAATTCACTAACGTAGGCACAATTTATGCACGACCTTACACAATTGTAGTCTTTATATATTTATATAATTGGCATTAGTCATGCTAAGCATATATGAGATAAAATTCTGATACTAACAACTTGCATATATGATTACATAGACTTTATTATGGTTTTTGTTTAATCATTTTACAGCTAAGCATATTTTGTTTGCAGACGACTCTTGAAATAATTGATGTGGCATCGGTATCAGATAAAATTCTAAGAAATTAAATATACATATATTTTCAATTTTCAATAACGTATATTGACCTTAATTATGGTCTTTGTTCAATCATTTTACCAGAAATTATTAAATAATTTGCATTATTAGGTGCATCTTTAATTTTATTATTAATCTTAATCTTACATTCATAGACTAACTAAAATTACATTCACATTATTAACTTATAATTAACGACTGATTGATCCATGCCACAAAACACCGCACAATCTGAAAAATGAAAGATCAGAAAAGGTTCACTTCTTGCCTGCTAGATGCCTCCGCAAGAACACTGGATATTCATAGATAAATCTGAAACTAAAAAACGCAAATTAATGACTAATCGATCATTGTATAATTGACCCTACCTAACTATGGTCTTTTTAGTAATATTTAAGTATAAATGGATTCACATAATATAATTAATTAACAATTTGTATTATTTAATTAGACTTGATTACATTATATGGTGAATATTTTAATAAGGCCAACTTGATTTAAATTGACTTGTATTAATCTTAATTAGATCTCAACAGTAATAATCATAATCAAAGCACATAATATTGTATAATCAACAGTTTTTAAATCATTTCATATGCATTGATTCAATAAGCTATATCTATTTTTGTCTTTATGAATTTCAATGTCGCGTTCACGGACGACTTGAGAATTAAAATATTAACATCAAGTCATCATTAGATAATTCTTAACTAATTAATTTTATTTTAATGTTTAATAATATATATCGACCTTGAGTATAGTTTTTATTTAATTATTTTATTAACGACTCTTAAATTATTTGTATTAGACTCGTCTTTGATTTTCATTATTAATCTCAACCTTAGGTTGATAGAACATTTCAATTGTTCACATTATGTATGAGTAACGCCAACTTGATTTAAATTGACTTGTGAAACATATAGTTCATTAAGTCTTATTCTAATCTTCATTATTGATCCTGGATTTGTGTATAAATAGGGACCGTGTGTGTTGGCATATCTACCCGTCCATCTATCCATCAAATTAAGCTATATTCTTGTTGCTAGCGTTGAGAATATAATTCATTCGACGATGCCTAACGATAACTGTGAGCATCTATGAATGAATTCTTCGTCTTCAGTAGTTGTCTAAGTTTATGAACTAAATTAGTTGAATTGCTTTTGTTTTACTATTAATGACCGACTCACATTGCTCATTATTTTCAGCAATTTCAAGAGAGAAAAGGAGTCTTCCACCGGCTGACTACACAGTGAAAATAGAGTCATTCAAGACACTAGCGAATTCAAAGGTGGAGAAATTTGAATCGGGAGTTTTCAAAGCAGGGGGATACAATTGGTGAGTAGTAGGATACTAGTAAGTATTAATTAGTGAGTTTCCTATATTAATTGGCAAATAAATAAATTAATGCATGCAGGAGATTGGTGTTCTACCCAAAAGGACATGGAAATGAAGGAAGAAACCATCTATCCCTTTACTTGAAAATAGATGGCAGCAACAGTCATCCAGACGGTGCTTGGAGTATTTCTGCATACTTCAAATTGTTCGTGTTAGATCAGAATCTGAATCAGTACCTAACAGTTCAGGATGCGAAATTCACACTGAGAACTTTTCATAAGAATAAAACTGAATGGGGTTATGCAAAATTTCTTGACCTCACTACTTTTAACGAACCTTCAAATGGATATTTACTTGAAATTGATGATATTGAAACATGCGTTTTTGGTGCCGAGGTTAACGTTCTTAAACCAACTGGCCACGAGGAAACTTTTTCCTTAATCAGCCAACCTTCTCCTGGAATTCATCGTTGGCAAGTTCCCAATTTCAGTGGACTCCGTGATAAGTTTGAGTCTGGAGAGTTCACCATTGGAGGAAGAAGCTGGTATAGTAGTATATACACGTTGACCTTTGTTAATTATTAATTCATTCAATATTAACAATGATTGATCATCTGTTCTGCTAACTTAATAATTACAGGCAACTCGTCCTTCACCCTGCTGG
>CP135542.1:11930054-12038602 GCA_032402905.1 Khaya senegalensis | reverse complement strand
TGACAAAGAACTTATTACATTACACTTTTATTAAAAAGATGACTCTAAATTAATTTTTTTTTATAATTTTTAGTATTTATTGGTAAAAAAAATAAGAATATATAATTTTTCTGTATAATTTATTACTAATTAATTAATTAAATATTTATTTAAATTGATGTTATTAAACAAATTTTATTGATAAAATATATTAAATTTATATTCAAACGATTAAAATTAATTAAAATATAATCATTTCAATGGTGTGGTCGAACCGGCCCTGATAAACCACAGTGGATTTCTTTATGTGAAAAATTCTAGTAAAAATTAGATCATAGTGTTGTCAAAATAGCAATTCAAGTTCTTTGAAGATGTACCATCTTCGGAGATCAGCAATATCCTCGGTTAGACTCAAATGCACTGGTATTAGAGAATCCGAAAATGGATTGCGTTATAATTTGGAGCATAAGGGCTGGGTTCCCTTTCCTTCATAAGCCGCGGGGAAAACCACAGTAGAACATTCAGCAAAAAGAGTGTATTTTTTTGTTCTTTCATTTGTCTGGGTGTCTTGCTTTCTGGGCATTCGTTTTCTTGCATATTTTGCTTTCTCACTGTTAGTTTCATGATGTTTACAAATTTCTAAAACAGATTTTCCAATTAGCAGTAGAATGTCATTACTTGTCTCAGTACCTTTAAAATCCATGTTAAGAGTTCAATTATGATGCTAAGCAAATGATAGGAGTGGAAAGACTAATTCTTTTAGCCTATGGACTTGCACATTTAGCGTGGTGTACTAATATTTAGAGTCTTGTTGGTTGTACCGTATAAATTTTGATGTATTTGTATTGGATTTTTATGTTATCTCTTGATGATCACGCAGTTGTCGACGGCACCGCAGTCGGATTTTGCCAGACTACCGTCTGCTGATTCCAATCATGTAAGCAAGGTGAGGTAATCACTCCGTATTCAGTTTCATTTTTCTTTTGTTATATTTGCGGACTGATTGTTTTGCTCCTTTCATTCGGCAGGATGTATCTGGCGCTAATGGTTAGTGATTATTTCTCTTTTATATTGGTTAATTGATTTTGTTTTTTTAATTATTCAGAGGATTATAGCCATCTCAACTTTTGGAAAATCATGTGGCAAACTCTGTAAATTATTGTTCTATTAGATCGTTCGCATCGAAAGCTTCGAAGAAAACAACAGAAAAATCATCTGAGTTAGTTATTAATTGAGAAAAAAGTTTGAATTTAAGCTGTTTCTAGTGAACTAATCAATGTCCCTGGCCAACATTTGCAATTCTAACCACCTGGTCGTCCTGAATTGATTATACAGCAACTCATCCTATTTTGTTGTATTTCTGTTGTGAAATGGTGCTGAAGAATGAAGAAGAGGATTTGCTGGTGAAAAGCTTCATTAACTACCAGGAGTCTGAAACTTTTTTTTTTTTACATGAAAATGAATTATCAAACTTTCCATGCCGAAAATATTGCTCTGTTCGTCTATCCGTAGAATATCATCTTATTTTGCCCCCTTGAATCTTATGGTAGGATCGGATTTCTTTATTTATTTATTTATTTATTTCTACTGACATATCCAACACTGCCCTTACAGCCCAAAAAAGACGTATCTACTGTTGAAGATCCTTTCTATTCTCCGACATACAATATCCCAGAGAAGCCAGTGACATTAGCAGAGGGGGCTTCCTACAGTGTTATAGTTATTGCAGGAATTGGCGTTGCTGCTGCCCCAGCATATGCTGTTTTCAAGGAGCTCATATTTGAACCAAAAGAGTAAGAAATATCTAGTTGGATTGTGTTTGGCAGTAAAAATATAGGATTCTAAAACTTGTGTCCTCTGTCAATACCACGCTGATTTAAAACCATTGATCTTTTAGGTATAAAATTTTTAACAAGGCTTCTGAAAAGGATCTAAGACGATAGTCAGATTTGACAAATTTTTTATATCTTTCTCCTGCACCATGAGTTCCAAAAATGGGTAAAAATATTGTATAAAGTTTGATGATGATGTATAGAGCTGCATATGCACTTATAGCTATAGTTTAACAAACTTTTCCGTTTCCTGATCATGAAACTGATGTATAATTACAAAGAAGAATCGCATATGATATGATATTTATGGACTTGAAAATCAATTGTGAATGAGGGTAATTTCTATATCCGTGGACCGCAGGGAGCTGGAAAAGTTTATGCTGAGATGTTCAGAGAAAAAGACTACAAGCAATGGAAGTTTAATTATTTGATTGTTGAGATCAATTCACCTTCCCAGGCACACTTAACGCTGGAGTCTTATATGCCAGCACGGGCGTCGGCACCAGCTTAGAAAATGTACGTGAGTAGCTCACTTGAGATCTGGTTTCAACCTATACCAAGCTAGCTAATGTGGGTTGCATCCGTTGATTTATTTATTGTCCGAAATTTCAAAGCGCATTTGGAAACCATAATTCGGGTTCCAATTTCGATTTCCCCAGCTTTATAGTCATTGTCACGGCCCTGCAATTTACCATCGTGATATTTGTGGCTGGCTGCTTCAGCTTGTGAGACGTTCGACGATTTTCTTATGCAAGTTTGACTCTTCTTTGTTCACGACTGCCGTGATCCAATAAAAATGATTGTTTTCTAGTCGTTGGATGCTTTATTTACACTTGTGAATTTGAAATGTAGAACGCAACTTATTCCTCCGTCCGTAAACTCAAATGTATTTTATGCCTAGGAAAAAGAAGAAGCG
This sequence comes from Khaya senegalensis, assembly GCA_032402905.1. NCBI lineage: Eukaryota > Viridiplantae > Streptophyta > Magnoliopsida > Sapindales > Meliaceae > Khaya > Khaya senegalensis. The sequence goes on along the minus strand of CP135542.1, from coordinate 12,035,875 downwards.
TAATTAAGAGAATTCATTCATGAAAATTGATTATAGGAAAAAGAAAAGGTGGAGTTGAAGGGATAATTCAACTGTTGAGTTGTCATAAATCATCAGTTTTCCCGCCAGAAAATAAATAATAAGCATCAATCATTTAATTAAAATAATTATTTTCGCTAATTATTTCACCCAAAACAGAGGATAAACTTGCTGATCAGATGTTCTTGAACGGATACCAAGTTGCGTCCTTATATTTGCACCCACCTCTAACAAGTCTTCCACCTTTATATAAATAAAGGATCGAACAAAAACCGAATAGATGTTAAAGAGGAGAGATTTGAGACCTTGTGAATGCCGGAAGCTTGAAGAAAAACGATTGAGGCAATGGCGGCGGAGCCAACAAACAAGGGGGCAACACCGAATGCTTTAATCGGCATGAAGCGGCCATCACCGGCGTAACCTTTACGAAATGACGATATGCCCCATCCTACTTGAGCCGTGCTTGCCACCAGTGGGCCCTAATGACCGCAGCAGTTCCTCCACTCTATGTCACTTGCATTCCACTTCCCCGACCCGGCAAATCCTGCCCCCTTTCTTTTCTCTGTCAGCTACTAAATATTTCATGGTTTTGGGCCTTCACAAATGGGGTCATTTCTTGCTCTCGGCCTTTGATCTTGTCCTCTATGGGTCCAAGTTACCCAATGGCCTGCTTAAAATTTGCCAGCAGGAACAGTTGACGAAACAATGGATCAGACGAAGGTTCTGCGTTCGTCGTAGGAATAGCCGAGCTATGGGAAACAGGGAATAATCAGTGGGCTATAGAAACCGCAATCCACTTGTTGCAGGACCGGATTAATTTTAATTTCTTCTATGTGGTTTCTCTTCTGATTTAGAAAGCATGAACTTGTGTACCTGTCAGTTGCAGTTGGTGGAAGCTCTCTGCAGTGATCATTAAACATTTTACGATTATTCCAATATATATAGAGCGTACGTGTCAACAAGAAAACAGCAGAAACTACAACAAAGATCTCATCTTATCATATCAAAGTTAACCTGTTCAGATTAATTACCACAAGAAAATCATATTCCAAAATGTACTTCAACATCTCACAGGTAGAAGAAAAGTTTCACAACATAAGAACTATTGACAGTTTATCTTAAGTTTTATCACCAAGAACTCTGTAATCATCAGGTGTTCAGTCGCAAACACGCAAACAAATTATCGAGTTGTCTCTGCACATTCTTCGGTCTTTTCTTAAACCTTCTGCTTCGCTTTGATCCACCCATTGCTAATAAATCAGCTTCAATTTTCTCTCTTGTTAGTGACACGGAGAATGTCGAGAATATTGTTTGCTTGCTTCTTTTGCTCTCTATTTTTTTGAGAACAAACTACTGAGATGACTCGGGCTGAACCGTTAGCTGCATTACCATGTTTGCAACCAGGGTTTGATTCGCTACGTCCTAGACTTTCTTCTTGTTCTTCAAGTCTCGACTTTTTTCCGATTCTTCCACTGCATTAATCGTAAACGAATAATAACACTCCTCGTTCTTCAAGATTAAAACGAGATCCGATTGAATCGGAACTGTTGCCAGAGGAGAAGGACGACAAATCGTTTTGGAATGAACACTCCTCGTTCTCTTCTTCTTGACTGATCACTTTCTCGTGCCATCGAGTCATAAACGTGATGATCATGATAACAACATTCAATATTCAATTGCCTGTCGAGTTTTTCTTTATTTAATCATGTATAATACTTAGCCTTTTGACTTACATTTTCCTTAACAAATTATAAATCCCATTAATTTGACATATTACATTAAAATAGATCCTTAGGTTAGATTTTGGTTTTTGTAGAGCAGTCCTTTTGGTGCAACGAAAGGTTTTTGAGTTCTTTTATTAATCAAGAGGTATCTGTGCTTTTGGACGCGAAAAGTAACGGCCTGCAAAATATGTTGTTAAGTGAAGGTGGTTTTGGACATTCAGTCTATGGTGTATCTGTGAATTTATTCTTCCATTCTTCTTGTTATACAGTTGTATAAACGATGTCTCTCTTTCTTATGGAGTTGTTTAAATTAATCTCCTGTCATGAGCTTGTGAATCTCTGAGCCAGTGTATATGTTAATATAAGTAAACAATGGGAACAAAATAATCCAGTGCTCATAACAAGTTTTATGATCATTCCAGTTAACTAACCGTAAGAAAAATTTTCTAATCGTGGAAAAAGTCTGTCAGAGTTTAATGATGTATTAATTACGAGAAAATAGTCGAAATTACAGAACAGATTAAACAAAAGATTCATCAAAAATTGTAACCTTAAATATAACAAAATCAGAATACCAAAGTTCAACAACTCAGTGGCTTGCTTCAAGTTTCACACAAATTAATAAGAACATGAAGACAGTTTGACTTAAGTTTTATCATCAAGAACTCTGTAATCATCAGGGTTTTATGTATTTCAATCGCAAACCCGGAAATAGATTATCCAGTTGTCTCTGCACATTCGTCGGTCTTTTCGTAATCCTTCTGCTTCGCTTTGATCCCCTCATTGCTATTATATCAGTTTCAATTTTCTCTCTCGAAAGCGAAACGGTGAATGTCGAGAATGTTCGCTTCTTTTTCTCCCCATTTTCATTTGTTAATGAAACAATCTCAACCCCTAACTGGGTTGACTCATGCTGAACCGATTCAGCTTCATTACCATTCTTTGAATTTACGGTTTGATTCACGGCGTGGGAGACTTTCTTCTTGCCCTTCCAAGTCTCAACTTTTTCTGGTTCTTCAAGTTCCGTTAAGACTAGGGTTTGATCCACCGCATGATCAGTCGGAACCATATCATAATTCCCGTTGTTGTTGCTCGCTGCTGAACTGAATTTCCACGTGATTTTACTTCTACCGTCTGAAGATGTTGATTCATTCTCCGAAGTTTCAACCGCGAGACTAAAACGAGACTCAATTGAATCGGAACTGTTGTCAGTGGAGAAGGAAGACAAATCTTCTTGGCAAGAATTCTGAACACTCATTGTTCTTTCTTTCTTGGCTGAACTCTTCCTCCACTTTGACCCACTAATTTCTAATAAATCAGCCTGAATCTTATCTTTTCCAAGGGAATCCGAGAATGTCGGCAATGTTCGCTTCTTTTTCTCAACCGTTTTTATTTCATCTTCACCGTTAGTTGTGTCTAGGGTTTTAACCAAGTCGTTTTTAACTACGTGATCAGCCTTATTCTTCCTCTCCGAATTCAACACCATTCTGGGATGACTACCGGCTGCCGATGTCGTTGATTTCTTCTTGGAAGTCTCAACTGTTAGATGACGATGAGAAACTGTTGCTTCCTGATATTTTCCGGAGGGGGGAACGTGGGTGGGTTGTTCAGTGGCCGAGGCGGTGGCGGTGGCGCTCCCTTGCAGCTGGGTCGGCGAGAAACTGCTTACAGCTTGTGATGACACTGGAAAGGTTGATTCCATCTGCAAAATCTATTCCAAACAGAATGTGATTTGATTTGATCAAATTCACATATATTATAGCTTTTAAGAGAACAGAAACCTAAACCTTGCTTTGGTTTCGGGTAAGCGTGTGAGTGAATCTTAGCGTCCAATACGGATTTTAACAACAGGATTAGTGCCTTTATTGACAAAATTACCCTTCTGATATTTCAGTTCTTCTCTTTTGAATTTGATTGGTTAACCTATTGCAATAGACCGAGGAAATTAATACTGAGACTTAACTGTTCACCCTTCCGTTTCCTCGTGACAAACAAATATCTTCTACTATATTACTCTTTTTCTCTAGAAGCTCTAGACTCTTAAGTTTGTTTATTATTTAAAACAATCTTCAAGAAATCCCCCAGAGAAGTACATTATCGATCAATAAGGGAGAGAGGTTCGTAGACCTTGAAATAAAGGTCAAGGAAAAAAAAATTTAGGAGTACCCAAAAATTGAGAAAGAAATTCCAAGACCAATTAAAATTTAAGGGTACCATTGCATCAAGTAAAAGAAATGCAGTACTGCAAACAACAATTAGTTACTAAACTGCTTCATTTTCCCTCTTGGTTACCAATTAAAATCGAGGAATACATTGAATTGGTCAAAGTGGCTTCATGTGTACTTGCACTGTGAATGTTTTCAGATTTGGAGAAGCTACAATCAAATGAGTGAATGTTTGGAACAACATATACTCACTTGAGTGAGCAAAAAGCAAACTTTCTTGACCATCAACATTAAAGAGAAATGTACAAGTACATATATAAACCATATCCAACATTTGTCCTATTGCCTTGTTTATGACTTTCGGTTTGAAGCTTGTAATTTTTCATTTACAATGCTCTACAAGGGCATAATCAAATATGATAATAGTCATTAATTATGTAATAATCAATCTTATGGTTGATATATTTATAGAACTTATCATCTATCAACCTCTTGTCTTGTGCATTAACCTAAATTATAATTGATTGTGCTTCATGAGTTTATTTAACAGACTGACATGAAAATGGATCCTTGAGTTTAGATTTCTAAAATTTGTGTCTAATGAAAGGGATGAATAATTTTTTCGTTTGCAGTAACCAAAATTAACGATTTATAAAATTTAAGTTCTTTGATTCTGAACATGAAACGTAACAATCTACGAGGTATTCATAGTTTTGGATATTTACCTCATTTAATCGTGATTAAATTCTTCAATCTTTAAGGAAGATGTCAGTTAATTACTTGAATATGATTATCTCATCTCATTTGATTTGCCTGTAATTTTTCTCACGTTGCTGCTGCTGCTGCTTGTACAGAATTTAGCTCTATGACCAATGTTCAGTATCAGTTCTGTGAACGATAGATGAACAAACGTTGTTCAAATTAATTGTATGTTATTTATGGTGGTGCTGTTTTCTCTTCTTTGTTAAGAAAGTGCAATGTATTTTTCGACTGAAAAACCTTTGAACCTGAGTCAGTGTCCATGATATACAATGAGAAAAAAATAAACCATTGTGTGTTCATAAGAAAAATTAACTTTCTAATCTTGAGTAACTATCAGATGCATTAGCGAGAAAATAGCAGAAATTGCAGAACAGATAAGACAAATTATCTCATCAAACAACAAAGACAGATCCGAAAATTCAAAATCTCAATGAACGCAGAAGTTTCACTTGAAAAAAAAAAAAAAACAAACATGGAGAAAATTTGGCAGTTCTCTTAAGTTTAATCATCACGAACTCTGTAATCATCATATGTTATGTATTTCAATCGCAAACCCGGAAACAGATCGTCCAGTTGCTTCTGCAAATTCCTCGGTCTTTTCTTAATCCTTCTGTTTCGCGTTGATCCACTCATTGCTATCAAATCAGCTTCAATTTTGTCTCTTGTAAGGGAAACGGAGATTGTTGTGAATTTATTTCGCTTGTTTTTCTCCCTATTTTCGTTTACTGACGGAACGATCCCTAACCCTAACTGAGTCGACCCAGTCTGATTTGGTACGGCTGCAATTAGGTTTTGATTCACAACGTGGGGGGCTTTCTCCTCGTTCTTCGAAATCTCAACTTTTTCTGGTTCTTCAGATTCCGTTATGACTAGGGTTTGATCCACCGTATCAGTCGTAACCATATGACCATTTTTTTTGTCGTTGCTCGTTGCTGTCCCGAATTTCCAGATGATTTTACGCGTATTATCGGATATTGAGTTATTCTCCGAAGTTTCAACCGAAAGACTAAAACGGGACCCCATTGAATCGGAACTGTTGTCAGTGGAGAAGGATGACGAGTCTTCTTGGACGGAATTATGAACATTCGTCGTTTTCTTCTTGCCCGATTTCTTACTTCGCTTTGACCCACTCATTGCTAATATATCAGTTTCAATCTTCTCTCTTCCAAGCGAAGCTGAGAATGTGGAGAATGATCGCTTCCTTTTATGAGACTTGTTTGTTTCATCTTTCGCCGATTCTTCTTCGTTTGTTGCTACTAGGGTTTTTGTGTCCACGGCATTTGAAGTTACGTCGTCAGTCGCGTTCTTGCTCTGCGACCTGAATTTCAGCACGATTCTGGGAAGATTACTGGCCGCCGATGTCATCGATCTCTTTTGGGAAGTCTCAACTGCTTGATGATCGTGAGAAACTGTTGGATATTCTCGCTTGTCCTCAGAGGAGGAAAGGGGGGACATTTCCTCTCGAGACGACTTAAGTATGTAAGAGATTTGGAGGGAAAGGTGGCCGCTAGGTTGTTCGGTGCCGGTGGCGCTCTGCTCCAACTGCGGGGGCAAGAAAGTGTTTACAGATTGCGATGGCAATGGAAAGGTCGATGCCATTGTAAAAACTTCACAATCCACACAAGACGGGAATTGGATCAATTCAGATAGCTTTTAGAAAGAAACTGAGACACCGAAGCGTGTTTGGATTCATCTAAGCGTGTACGGGGACTGGAATCTTCCAACTGTTTGGATCACTCGATTTATACCGTTGTTGACAAAAATACCCTCATAATAGATCGATTTATAACTTATTAACAAAACACCCTCATGATAGATCCGTACTTTCCTTTCCCTTTGATAACTTATTACAATATGCCAAGTCTTGAGATTGACTTTTGATAACTCATGTTCGCTTGGTTGACCTAACGAACGAAGCCATACTCGGGTGTGACTGTGGTGTATGTCCTACGGTCAGAGATTCCCCCTTTGGACGATTTAACCCCTCCACTCTTTCATTACTACGTACAATAATAAATTCCACGTAACAAAAGCTTATTGTTATCCCGGTCCAATTTCTACCTTCATATTTAATTTTCATAAATGAGGATATTATTTGCATTTATAACAAATAGGTCCTAGCTCTATTGAAATGATAATAAGGTAAGGACATCATAAGTTTTAATTAATGTCTAATTAAAAAAGTTGATGTTTGAACTCTTAGTTTGAAATTTGTTTATTGTAATTATTTATTTTGATTCGGGACATTTATTTTATTATTTTATTTTAATTTAAAATTTTTTACATGTTAATATATTATATTTATATAAGTACAATAAAATTAAAATATTTTGTGTGCTTCAATATTCAATTTAATTATTGTAACAATTGAATAAAAACTAAATATTCCTCAATAATCAATAAGTATTAGTATATTATTTATGTTTGGTTTAAAATTTTGTTTCACAATGAGGAGGTATTTAGATTATTTTTATATTATATATATATAAATGGGGATTGGCCAAATTCGGATGGGAAATTGATATCAAAATTGGGGACCTATTTGCTATAAATGAAACGATTAATATATTTTTTATAAAAATATAGAAAAAAAAAAAGGGGGATATGGATGTTATTTCCCCGTAAATATAACAAAACCAAACTGCTAAATCGATTAACAAGTCGATTGAGTCCATTCAGATAACCAGTAGTTGGGTGGCCATCACAAACACATAAATTTTCTTGAAATGATTTCTCCAATTGATCAACAAGGCACAAAAGAATAAACTCTGATCGGAATTGAAATTAATTGGATGATTAATGCGTAAGATTGCAATTGCAATTGCAATTGCTTTGCCTTGTTATAATCAGACATCAAATCTCTCAATTAATAAAAGTTTAATATCAAACTCGCCTAACCCTAAATACAAGGAGATCATGAATTTATGCATTACTTACGAACTCTGTAATCATCAGTTGTTATGTACTTCAATCGCAAACCCGGAAACAAATCATCGAGTTGTCTCTGCAAGTTCTTCGGTCTTTTCTTAACCCTTCTGATTCGCTTTGATCCACCCATTGCTAATAAATCAGCTTCAATTTTCTCTCTTGTTAGCGATACAGAGAATGTCGAGAATGTTCGCTTATTTTTCGATTCAGTTGCATTACCATTTTTGGCGATTAGGGTTTGATTCACCGTGTCGGAGAGTTTCTTCTTCTTGTTCTTCCAAGTCTCGACTCTTTCTGGTTCTTCAAATTCTGAAGAGACTAGGTTTTGATCATCGTTCTTGGTGTTGTCGTTGCTCGCTACCGTACTGAATTTACACATGATTTCACCTCGACCGTCCGATGATATTGATTTCTTTGCCGAAGTTTCAACCGCGAGATGGAAAGGAGACGCCATTGAGTCGTCGCTGATGTCAGCGGGCAAAGACGAGGAGTCGTCTTGAAACAAATTGCGAGTGATACCGGGGAGTTCATGGTGACGGTGGTTGCCGGTGCTCCATTCCAACTGCTCTGACGATATGTTGCCCACGGAAACGGTTGATGCCATTGTAAACAAGCATTTGGATACAATCGTGTACGGATCAGCTTATAAGAGTAATGAAAGAGAGGCACAAAGCAATTGCCAATGGCACGAGAATTTTAATGAACTAAGACTTGACTTTGACTTTTCATAGGTAAAATTCGTAGGCGAAGTCACGCTAACGTCACGTCGTCTATTACTCCGTTACGGCAAAAATATACCACAGGAAAAATCCTCAAGTCAAATATAATGAACTCAGAACAGTTTCTTAGAATTAGGCTGATTGGTTAAAATTTCCAGTCAAGTTCTACGTGGATGCTGTGTGACCTTGCGTTCTTGCTGGGAAATTTCCTTTTTTTGTATTGAAATTTCATCCATCACCCAATAATTAATACCAATTTGAAGTATTAAAACCACAAAGACTCTTTGAACTCATCATAACCGCAGACGCGTTGGTCTCCTCTGTTTCACAAAACAACAAAAAGCTGCGAGTATTCTTCTCTAAAATGCACGTGAAAATTAATCTACTACTTAGAGGATGCGTGAGGAAAGAAATGTCGAGCATTCGGTTTTCTCACTGTAGCAAGCAAAGCTGGTTTGCTTGGTCATTGTGTTGACAGTTGGCACCAAGACAAATTGCACAAGGAATTCAGGAATATTGGCATGCTTACTTGCCTAATTCAAGAAAGTGAACGTTTCAGAATATCAATAGCATTTGCTCCTGGCATGCATATAAAAAAATACTCCATTTTTCGTATGGCAGGCTGTTCTGTGACTGTCCACAACAAAGTTCAGATCCTTCCTAATCTAACCGCGAAAACAAAGTTCCTGAAGCACCAACATTACATTGACATGCCACATAAATAAGAACCAGAATTTGTGTCTCTGTGAAGTCCACGACATTTTCTCAATTTGCAACAATTCAACTAATTTAAACATATGGAAAAAAAAAAAAAAAAAAAAAAACAAACTTGCAATCAAGTTTCAATAATATGAGTTAGCATTTGCACAACCATTACCCTTCCTGCTAGCAATTGACCATGGAGCAGTTTGAATTGTAGAGATTCAGCAAGCAGGATACACGTCAAGCTATAACAAGTATGTTCTGCTACTAATTGTAGACATGTCTCTAACCCAGCTGGTAGAGAAATATCAGATAACAAATCAATTCTTTTCTTTTTCTTTTGGATTTTACAAATCATAAAGTGCTTACCATATGCTTTGCTCTGAATTATAAAGAGAATTCATGCTAAAGTAAGAATACCAATCGGAACCAAGGTAAAAGATATCAAAATAGATAGATAAAGAACGCAACCCAATCAACAAACTCTAGATGACATTTGATTCATGAATTATCAAATCAATCAGATGCTATTATCACAATGGCTTTGAATAATCAAAGAGCTGTATTGAAAACCTAATTCACCTTAAATTAAGAATGTAGTTATACCATATACACAGTGCTCCTGAAATTGACTGTATTTGACTTTTCATTCGAGGAACCAGTATTTACAAAGAAATCTTGCAGAGTTCCTGATAATCTGCGAACCATTAATGCACATAATATCTGAAGGGTAAATCATAAGAAATTTTTAGAAACTATTAAAAACCCAATATCCAAAAAAATCTGTTACTTGATTTTATCAAGTATTAATAATTCCCATCTCTAAAGGATATCTAAAAATGTAAATAGCCGGCCCTTGAGCCTGATAGTTAATTACGTTTCCATTTCCCAAAATAATTCAGATGAATGAATAGAATAGTTAACACCAGAAATGACCAGATTATTTAAACTACAGGCAGCCCCCACTGGCAAAGGCTGCTCAGTCACAAACATCTTGCTATTGAGAGATCATTGCTTGCGTCAATCTCACATGTTCATACCGGAAAGACAAACAAGATGAGATCTCAATCATTTAAAACATGATACATTTCTTATTAACCTGGACAGAAGAACTTGATCATTTAAGGATGATACACTCTTTAAAATGATTAAGGGCTAGATACTTATCATTTGTGCTCTAAGGAAACCTTTAGAAAGAAGGGACATATGGAAGATTCTTCAATCACCCATTATCTTGCTATTACTGGACCTAATTTATGCCTAGCTCGTAAGCACTTCAAATAGGGAAGACAAACATGACAAATTTACTTATTCAAAATAAAGTACTGCATGACGTGTGTATCCTGGGTATCTGGTAAACAAACTAACATTGCTTCTAGAAGTGAATTTCCTGAAAATTATAATGTAGAGATTGACCACATGTGCATCTCCCAACTATTTGTGTTGCACAACTGTTTTAATATTTCAGACCAGCCTATGAGACACATCTTGCCATTAAAGGACAATAACTCATGCATTGCTCATGCACTCTAGGACTAGAAACAACAAACAAAAGAAGCTGCTTGACTCTTTAAGAATGACACTTTCCTTAAATTGGTCAGAAGCCGTTAAAAACTATACATAATCATTTCTCTCAAAGCATTTTTAGCATGTACATATAACAAGGATGTATGCCGAGTATTTGGGATGCATGACATGCATTTGCTTTACTATTCCAACCCATCCACCTAAAAGCTAACAAATTCTTGAGAACTATCATGCAAAAGAAGCTTTTGTTTCACGGGATCTGATATGAAAAAACTTTCATTCAACTGATAATTCATATGTACAACTGCAACTACTCATAACACAGACTGAGATAGCTCTTCTGCCATACCACTGAGCTCCTCACTCATTAACTAGATGAAAGGCACAAGAACAACACAATGTTGATAACCTCTCATCTTTACATTTACAGACACATAATTCATTATACCTTCAGCTTAGGTCACAAAACTTCTGCTGTCATCCAACTTCAAATTTCCATTCCATCTCTAACAGATCAATTTAGCAGCAGTCCCATCTAGCCCTGTAGACATCATATAATGAAGATAAGAGAGTGAAAACATGATAAAATCACAAAATATGCAATCCATCAATTACATTTTTTGCAAATTGAAGTAAATTATTAAGTATCAGTAACTAATTGTCTTCCTTTTCCTAGATTTACTTGGTCACCGAATAGACCGTGAACAAATTAGAGGGTCGAAATATCTCACCTTTGTATGACCATCGTTAACCTTGTACGAGTCAGGCGTAATCGAAGCCAACCACAAACCTGGAAAAACAAACTGCAAAAACCGCCACAGAAAAGACGGTCAGAACATTTGAAAACCTAAATCAATCGTATCAAAAGAAAATTAGAGAAAAAAAAAAGAACCAAAAATAAAAAAGCAATGGTGAAAATGAATGGTCTTACATCGAGTTGCTTCTGCACATTTTTGGCTCTCTTCTTTGGCCTCCTGGAGGGCTTGGTCCCAGTCATAGTAAGAAAATCATCTTCAATCTCTTCCTTTGCAAGCGAGATCGAGAATTTCCGCTTCTTCTCTTTCTCTTTCTTCTCGGCAACTTTCACCGGACTCGGCGCCGGAGCTTTTATATCCTGCACAGCTCCTCCTCCGATCTTAGGCACACCTCCATTCACATTAATGCTGTTGTTATTGTGATTAACCTTAGTCACCAGTTTCCTCGGCCGTAAATTCCACGTCTTCGGCACTGATTCTTCAGCACCATCAGCAATGGAGTTTTGAATTTGATCCCCTACTGCATCCGCAACCTCCTCGGTCATCATGCTGTTCTTTGTCTTGATTCGAATAAAAATCCTGGATCTATTGCTGTCAGATGAAGCCGTCGGTTTCTTCTCCGAATTCTCAACAACGTCATCTGACAGTACCGCCGTAGATTTCTTCTTCGCCGACTTTTCAATTCCGTGTCCTGTATTCCCACCTTCAAGCGCCGGATTCTGCCTCTGACACTCAGCATCAGAATCGGCGTCGTTTTGAGGTGATTTATGAGAGGAATTGGAGAGTTTTCGGAAACGATTAGTGTTTGTATGGTTCATGGCCCATTTCAAGTCAGGTAAAGAGAAGTTGTGAAGAGGCTGAGATTTGGCAGTTGTTGAAGAAGCCATATTCTGTACTGGTAGTGATCGTGACGGTGGCGTTTCGTTGGTTTTAACCAGAGAATGAAACACCATTGAACGGAGAATTAACAGAGACCGAACAGAGACTCCTCTCTCTCTCTCTGTTTCCCCTTCTTCTTCTTCTTCTTCTTCTTCTTCTTCAATTGTTGCTCACAACTTTCATTGGAGAAACAAATTGAACTATTAGATAGAAAAACTCTTTCTCAATTTCTCTCTTCTTTGTTTGTTTGTTTGTGTGTGTTCGGATGAAAACTTCAACGGAGAAACAAAAGGACAAAAGTATTGATAACAGAAGAGAATCGAAACTGAAAAAGAATGAGAAAATGAGAGAGAAAAGGCGAGAAATTTAGTGTTTGTATAAGAGAAGAAGCAGTTATGAACTCCTGAACCTGGAATGCAGAGTGCAATGCAATGCAAACAATGGGTTCAATTTTCCGATAATGCCCTCGGAGATTTTGTTTAATTTCATTTTTTCCTGTTGAGAGAGTTGACGAGGATGAGGATGGAGTTGGGCTTGAATCTTGAGCCATCATAGCCATCGGCGTTGGGACTCGCTTGCATACTGTTGTTAGTCTACGGTTTCATATTTTAGAGGGGCAGACTGACAGTGTAAATTAATTATCGGCATCGAACGGCGTCCGTGAATGATGGAGGATTCAAGTTTAGACAAAGTCCAAAAGGCCCAACAAAGACTTTTAATTGGGCCACGTTGCACGCCGGGTAGTAGGCAAAGGACCTAATGATTTCATTTCAAAAATAAATGGGTTTACAAGTTATATGGTAAAACAGAGAAACATGCAGCTTTATGAGTACTTCAACATTTTATGAACTATAATAAATGCAGTCTAACATATATGGCAAAGATATCCAACTCTTCCCTTGTTCATCTAAAGTGGGAGATTGAGAGAAATCTTTGTTAACTAATTCTGGGTTGTCTTCTTTGTAATCCATAATTTTGGAAAATTCAACATGAATTTTTAACCTTCCTACGAGAATTTCACATATGGTTTGCAAGAAGACACCAAGACAACTAGGAAATTATAAATCTGCATTGCTTACAGTGTCTTCTTTCTTATATGCATGGTAACTTAATAGTTGCACTAAAAATTCAGCCAAAACAGATACTGGGAAGAAAGAAAAATGGAAGGGTACTGCATATCTTCATGAGGACACAAAGTTTTCTCAATTTTGGTTTTCCTCTGAACATTCATCAAATAAAGAGAACATATTGATGAGTCAGAATCACAAATAAACTGAGAAATAATCAACAATTGTGCAATACGTACAATGAATGGTTGGGGTTGGAAGTACAGAGAACAAATGCCTGGATTGGAATGATCTTCAACGTGGCTCTGTACAGTGTTTATGAGCAACATTTTGGCAACTACAATAAGGCCAGCAGATAAACGTTGTGCTCAGCTTCAACAAAATCTTTGTGGTTGGGAACAAGAATCCGTGGACAATGAGTAATGCCATTATCACATGGAGGACAGATCAATTGACAAGATTCTGAAAGATAAATCCAACAGTGAAATGATCATTTTCGCCAGATAATATCCTAGAGCAGAGGAAGTGAAATTCTATAAGAAACTGTAGAAACAAAAATTATATCAATCATAGGTCATCATTGCTAGTAAGCTGCAGTAAAATTATAAACATTAGTGTCTCCTAGCAAGATTACTGGGTCTTTTGCAATAGAACCGCTCAAACCACTGTTTTGGAGCAGCTGGATGAATTCCATAAATGCGAGTTATGAAATTCTTCTCACTAGTTGCAACCATGCTTGCAATTGAGTAATTTTTGGTGCACAAACCTTTCTCTACAAGCCACAAGTGGAATTTGTACCTGGGCTTAATCCTGTACTCTAAGTCAAAACATAAAAATGTTGGGAATGCATAAAGGTCGTCCATAGAAGCCCCCAAGTCCTGGCGGAGGAAGTTCAATTTCTGTTCTATAATTTCCGGACTCTGGTTCAGGATCTTTGGTGTCAATCTTAACATCCTACACAGAACTGAAAATTCAATGCCATTACAAAGAAGGCAATCAAATCGTTCCTGTAACTCACTTTTGGTGCCATGCAGGTGAGCTAGTACCTTCATAGTCAAAGCATTTTCACCATAACCAATTTCATGCAAGAACATCAATTTATTCATTGTATGGTGTGGAGTTCTTGAAGATTGTATCCTCTCCAAGCAATCTCCAAATTCTTTATCCAAATCCTCATTAGAATTGCTTAAGGCAAAATTCCTCAACAATAGATAATTTCCGTTACTGATCTCGTTAAAGAACCAATATTGTAGATTTGCGGCTCTCATCACATGGGGCAGATTAGCCATTCTATTTCTCCCCAATACGTAAGGGTACTTTACATCTACAGATTTCAACTCTTTTGCACTTAATCCAAAATGTTTCAGTAGGTCCTTCACTGAAATCACCTGTGTATCCAAATCAAAACTCAAAATCGCCGGGCTCTTGAGAAGAAACAAACCAACATCCTCCTTCTTAACACCGAATCTACAAAAATACCCCACCTTTTGAACCAAAAGGTCTTCCGGATAATCAAGAAAAAGACTTTTGTTCCTCCCCATTAATTCTCCCAACTTTCCCTTCTCACAGCCCAAATCATAAAACACACGGATTTTCCGACAGATGTCATACCAAGCATCCACATTCCCCTCAACACAACTCACCAAATCAAAATCCACAAAAAATGTTTTCAAATCGTCAAATAACGCGGCAATTTCTCTACTCAATTTGCCATCCCAAGCCAACACATAAGGAAAAGCCAAACAGACGCCAACAACAGTAACATTTCCAAACCCATAGTCATTTTTCAACCCACAGAGCCTAGCCATTAAATCTTTTGGACACTTATTAAAAATCGAAACTTCCTCTTTATATAACTTTCCCAACTTGTTCCAAGGAAACCCAAAAGCTGAAAGCGCACAAGCAGCGTTCAACACGCAAAGATCCTCCGAAAAGAAAAACTTATTAGCAGGCAAAAACCGACTAACTTCTTCATAATCGATGCCGATGCTTTCAAAGAAAAAGGCAAATTCGTTAATGGGGTGGTACCTGAGGAATCTATGGATGGAATTAGAGAAATTCGTAACCGAAAAAGCAACGCCAGCATTGGCAATGAGGTTGGAAAGAGTATGTGAGGAGTTCTTGCTAATGTGCTCGGCGTACGTGAAGGGTACAGATCTTGTGTAATGGAGATAATCAGTGATTGCCTGTTGCGCTTCTTCAATTGCTCGTGGCCGGTACTTTGACGGGATTTTTGCGAACCTTACTGGTGAACTGAAGTGGCGGAAAAAGATTGTGCTTATAGATTTAGGGAGTTGCATCTTTGCTTCCTGGGTTTAGGGTTTTGGCTGTGATTTCATTTGTGGGTATTCATGGAAGCCTCTGCCTTCGGTCCGTTCTGGACTTTCGGTGAAAAAATGGAAACTTCAGAAATAATATCATTTTATACAAATTAATGCCCTAAAATCATGTAGTTGGCATCCTTATCGGTAAGGATAAAGAGGTAATTTCAGTCCTGAAATCACCCATTAGATTTGCCATTTACTGTGCTTCATTTTTCACTTAAATTTCCTCTCTATCTTTTCTCGCTTATTCTGATTCTAGCAATGGCAGAACCCGCGAAAGTCCTATAAATCCCACTTAGCTAACTGCCGACGCGCGGGCGCCACCGAACCTCAGCCTCAACGCTATATCTCCGGAAAGCGCCGCCGCGAAGGCGGAGAGTGTAATATCTAAACCCAATTTTTTTTAAAGCCCAAATGCCCAAAATTAACATCATTTTTTGGGTTATGCGTTTAACTCACGCACTTACGCATTTAAATATATATAAATAAATTTATTTTATCAAATTAAGAATAAAGAATAAGAATATAGAGGCCCAAAAAAGGAAAGAAAGAGAAAATATGAAAAAGAAAAAGAAAAGAAAAGAATAAGAAGTATAGAAATAAGAAAAAAATTTTGAAGTAATATTTTTTATTTTATTTTAAAATATATTTATATTTTAGTATTAAAAAATAATAAAATTAGATGAAATATTTAAATTTTATTTTAATAAATTAAAATTAAAATTTTTAATTATTTTAAATTTTTGAACTCATAATCAATAAGTTTTTTAAATTGAATATAATAATTTCATCAAAAAATTTCTTAAGAATTATTTTAAAATTTATAAAAATAATTGAAATTTTTAATTCAAATAAAAATACAAAATTTATATAATTTTATTTTATAAATTAGGAGAATCTATTTATAAGTATTTTAAAATTTTTTGGTCATAATAAAATTTTTTATATTTTAATGTAAGATGATAAAATATAAAATTTTAAATTTAAATTGTAAATATTTTGAGATATTTTTATAATGGCTCATATTTTAAAAATTTTTTTGTAATTATTTTTATTAATAATTTATATTTTAAAGATTCAAAATTTTAAAATTTTTTAGATCAAATTTTGATTTTGTTTTAAGTTGAAGATTAATTTATATTTTAATAGAAATGATATAGATTTTAAATTTATTTTAATAATAGTACTATTATTTTATAAAATAATATTAAGTGGTGATAGTAGAAAAAAAGAGAAGTCGATGGAGTTATAGCGATATCGACTTTGTTTTAGTTCAAGTAAATTACAATATAAAATAAATTTATTTAAAGTATATAAATCTTTTATTTTAAAATAAATATCGAAATATAAAACATGCTTTGTTTTAGAAATATTAATATTTTATTTTATAAGTATAATTAAAAAATTAATATTGAAATAATATGTTACTATTTTATTATGTTTTATATAAATTTTTAAAAAATTTAATTATAATATTATGATTAAATTATGTTTCTAATATTTATAAAAACGTTTGAAATGACATGGATAAATATTTTGTTATTATTGTGTACACCTAAATTATGAAATAATATTAGACTTTTTATTTTAAATTTTCTAAATATAAAATTCCTAAACTACGTAGGTTATACAATTTTTTTTTATAACAATATGAAAATAATACTCTCAAACTATACATTGTATATAATAATAATTAAATTGAATTATTGTGTTATTATTATTATTATTATTTATACTTATTTATGAAAAAATAATTAGAATCATAGTAATTAAAAGTGGCATATGGGCTCGTGGCTGCGAACGCAATAGGAGTTCTGATGAAAACATTGAGAAGTCAAAGGAGTTCCTCTGGTGACACAATTCTGATTCTTGCTCCTCATCAGTTTCCTTTATGTGCATCTGCAAGTGAATCTGATGGAGCTGCCTGTTGTATTATTTCACACTCACATGCTAGAACTTATAACATCAATTGCTAAAGTTGTCGCAAAAAGCTAGTCAACAAACTTGTTTTTTTCTGTTAAATAATGATCAATATGCTTGTTAAACTCAGATATCAGACTCTGTTCCTGCAGTATTAAAGGCTTTGGTGGAGATTGGTTGTCAGCTCAGGTGTTACATTGAAACTTTAACTGCTATTTAGCCTGCTTATTGGGAAGTATATATGAATGTGAACTGCGACAAGTTATGTACTAAAGTATCAGAATGATGCAATGCTACCACTGTTCCAATGTAGAGTAGGCCGTGTTGTATTTGATTGCTTTTGAGAATAACACAAGTTTCTCTTTGTTTTATTTATGAACACAACAGTTTGTCTGTAAATCCAGATGGTTCAATGAACTCTAGTCGAAAGACTCTTGAGAGTGTTGAACTTATACGTGCCTTCCTCCTGAAAACAATCCGATATAAATGAGGATCAAAATGACATTCTACCATGCCTGGGATGGTTCAGTCTTTTTGCACGATGGTGGTTACATAATCAGGACAAGAGGATTTTGTACCGACATAAATGCATCATGACTACTTAACAAAACTCATTAAAACCTTTTCTAACGTCACAAGATTGAGGAACAGTTACAATAAAACTTTGTGTTTACTTGTATAACAAAATCTTAAAACCTGCATTACTTGACAGAGCTTGAATATGTCAGACTATAGAAGCAGGTTTCTGGGTTTTCAGTCCAAACAAATTTTCAAATAATTTGGGAGTCATTGGAGGAAGGTCCAGGGGCTGGGGAGCCATGAAATTGACGATCTTTTCATGAACATTGTACCTGAATGATCATGGTAAATAAAATTTTAGAAAAACAATCTTAAAATGCTTACCAGAAAAATTCATGACAGGATTTCAAACCAAACGAAAGGGCCATATGACAACTTACCTAATCTTAGGACTCTTTGAAGCACGCCGATCAACAATCTTTCTTTTCTTGGTTTGCAGTTTTTAAATAGCATAAAAGGCTGTTTCTGCAATTAATCAGGTACAGGAGGTTCAAAATAATGGGGATTGTGCATAATCATACGCCTAGTTGTAACCCATCATAATTTTTAAGTATGTTGATTGTAAATATGAAAAATGGCATTATATGGGTTCTTACTTCTTAGAACATGCTGGCAGGATTTAACGTCATATTTTGGGCATAAAGCCCTCAAAATGGTTGAATATCAGGTTTTGCTTATCCAGATGAACTTATGTCCGTGAACCAAAGGATTCTGATGGTACAAGTGCATGCAATATCATAAACAAGGAGTATCTACAAAATGATAAGGAATATTTACCAGAAGACAATGGGTCAATTATCTCAAAAAATTCCTTCAACAACTGTTGATAGAATTCAGAGTCATCCAAAAGTTCAGGGTCACCATCAGAATATGCCGCCTGATCAGGGTAAAAACATGCAATAAATATAATTTTTCAAGTTATCACAAACATCATTGTTAATAAGAATTATTCTTTAGTGACATCATTATCCAGTAACATATAACAACCTCATATTCTAAAAGTAATTTCTGTGATGCTGGGTTTTGGAGTTGAAACAAAACTTGTCTGACTAACTCAAGTGCAGAAGTATGCTTATCTCTCCCTTAGAATTGTCCGGTCCTTCAGGAACCAAAGGGACCTGAATCAAGAAGACATACAATCGGTAAAAGTAAAAAATAAGACTGAACTTAGCTCATTAAGCATATCTCATATAACCTCACGTGAGCAAGTTTGGATGGGTGAGGGATAGATTGATCAACTTACGGCCTCAAATACACCAACAGTTGACCTTCTTTGTTGCATCTGCTTAATCATTCTACTTGAATCCCTCATATAAGCAGCAACTTGTTCACTAATATTCTGTGATTGGAAAAGGAAAATCAAAATAGTCTTCTTGCATTCTTACATGGATGGACGTGAGTTCAGTTGAGAGGATGAACCTGATTAAAAGCCTGCAATTTCCCTTTAATAATAGCTGCAGCACCAGTTGTCACCAGTGTCTTCCTCTGCCATTTGTCAATTGATTTGTCTCTGAAAGAAGCTATTCTGCAAGAGAAAAGTACAAAAAGTTTCAGTTTGCTTAAATTCCCCAGATCAACAAAACACGATTGGTTGTTTGCAAAAGGATATTATGAAGCAAGAATAAAGTGTAATGCCCTAAAAACAAGAACAAAACTGTCAAGGCATGAAAGCAGTTCGAGCCTTCATTAAGCTGCCCGTGCAGTAGTAATGAAGTGTGACAACGAAATTCCATCTCCCAACATTAAGGTGTTTATCAAACTTCTCTGAAGAGTGGCAATGTTAGAAAATAGCGTATACCACATGACAAAAAACTGTGCATAGAGCCAGGAAGTTGAACAGCAATATTGATGAACAATAGAAGGTGGGACTTGGGAGACAAATAGAAAAAAAGAAAAAGGGAGAGAAAATGATTTCCCTCCCTTATCAGTCTTTTTATATCAGATGACAATTCAAAGGGTTGATATGGCTGCTCTTAAAAAAATGATAAGATCTTTGAAATACCTCCCATGCATTTCAGAAAGCTGCAACCATTCTTCATCACCTTCCACAGCTGAGCTCTTATAATCTTCTGAATGCTTCTTAGATGCTTGTCCAGAATTACCTTTAAAAGAAAAAATAAATTTGGACAAAAATGACATCAATATCCATAATAGACTCATGATTTTATATAAAAAAGGGTATAAGTATTCGAATGATGAAACTAATGAAACAAAATAAGATCAAATAAGAGCAATACCCATGAAAAGCAAAATGGCACGTGATGGATTTAATTCCTTGGGCAACTCAGTAATAGATGCTGGTTAGAAGAATCAACCGAGTAAATTCCTCATTACTGTGTCAGATCACTACGAATTTAAACACTAGCAGATACACAAATTGAAGATTATATATTGACAAGTCTTTGACGTACCATCCAGGGGTTGAGCAATGGATGGATTCTTCTCAAGCAAAGCCTGGAAATATAAAAATAAAGTAAATAGATGAAATGGAGAGTGACATGATCATACTAACGTAACCACATAGTGCATGCTCGTCAAATTCTGACAACCTAAGTAGACGTCAAATTGTAATGAGGAAGACAAATGATTTCTTAACAACAGACATACCTCTTGCAGTTCCAACAGTGAATCTAAAGTCTTCTTGGAAGATGCAATGAGGTCTGAGTATGCTGCACTGACGCCTTCATCTGAAGCACAGAATGAAGACCTAACTGGCTCCTGCAGACAAATGTCTCAAGTCAACAACAATGTTTCAAAGACAATAGAGAGCCCTAACTGAATTATAACAAGAGTAAGGCATTAAAATGTACCTGTGGTAATGTATTTGAATTTGAGAATGCTTTCTGAAGTAAGAATCTAAACTCAAGAGTCTTGTCCTAGAAAGCCTTTGCCAAAAACAAAAGAAAGTTAAAAGAAGCTTCTAATGTCAGCAAATGACAATCATGCTACAGTGAGTGCTCACTAAATATTGGTCATTCCTTATGGAGAATATATACCTCTTGGTTCTTTACAGATTGGCCTTTAAGAATATCTTCATCCTTATGACGCTTTAGATTTTTCAAAATATTCCTGAATTGAAGACCGACAATATGGATATGCCAACATCATTATAACAACATACTGTGAACTAAATATGTCTTTCTTTTCCAAAGAACACAAATGCTGTATAAGAAAATTGAAGAGAAAACTTACTGTTCTTGATGATGAAGATCCATGCATTCTTTCTCCAGCTCTTCCATCTCGTCATCTCTATTGTCATAATTCTGCTCATCATTGCCATTGACTGGCTTGTCTTCCCCTTGTTCTTCCTCGTCTGAAATCTCCTCTTCTTCATCCCCTTCTTCTTCTTCTTCTTCTTCTTCTTCTTCTACATCATCATATCCTTCCTCATCTTCCTCTGGCTTCCAGCTAAATCACAAACCGTCAATCAACTAATAACATAGATGGCATGATATCACAAATCAAAACCGAAAAACGGAAAAAAAAAGGAACGTTTACTAACTCTCATCTCGTTTTCAAAATCACTGAAGTCTTCCAAATAACTGTTACTCTCCCTTGCTTTCTTTGATCGCTTTAAAGATGACCCCATTTTGAGGTCTTAAATTTCAAAGAACCAGAAATTAATCAAAATTTCAATGCAATTTGCAGATTAACTAAACCCTGTATTCAGTTTGGCACTAATCAATAGAGATCCAAAAAACAAGTAAACAAATAAACGAATTCATGAAAATGCAAGTATTTGGCAATAACATCACTATTAATATTTTCTCTTGATTTCGCCAGTTTATTTCGACAAGAAAGTTTCAATGCATAACCCGTGTTATGGTAGATTTGCTTGGAGCTCCGTCTTAAACTACACAAGAATTGTAACTAAAACAAACCATAGAGGCTTACCGAGCAGAATTTTAGCTTTAGCTTTGAGGAAACTAAACGTAATTTGAGCTTTTCGATTCAGTTGCTTCCCTGAATCCCTTCCCGCCCTTAACTTCATAGTGTTTACTACAAAAGCCCTGATTGTCTTAAGTCTGTGTCGTACCACAAACCGTTGAAATAGAGTAGCCTCGGCGGAGGATTTCTTCTTGGGTTTTATTTAAGTTTCTAAATTACGGATGGGATGGTTCCGGCCCATAACTTCAAACATTGCAATGTATCTCACTACACCCCTTCTAATTCTCAATACACCAATTTTCATGAACTCGAGGGGTAATCACTGTGTATATGAGCGTGAATCCGAATCCGACCCACAAAAAAATGGATACTTTTGTGTCTTCTAGGTGTAGGAATGCAAAATAGGAGCCAATCACCCACCCATGTGAATTATTTACATATCCTGGGACTCAGACAGACAATGCACCCGAACGAACACAAATCCACCCCACGTGCACTCCCACTCCCCTCGCTTGCAATCGCCGGCCTACTTTTTCCAAGTAGGCAAAGTCCCCCTTGTCAGCGGCTGATGTTGTGGTTACCGGGTTGATCCGACGGTCAGGATTTTGAGATATTTGTGTTGGTTTAAATCAATACAAATACAGGCCTTTGAAAGTTTAAATTCGCTCGACTTCTCACTGTAACATAGTGAAACCTGTGTTAATTAAATCGTACGGGGAAATTTTTGGGTGAGTTTATCTGTATGGTAATTTCGAAGGGGGCGGGTATCCAATGATTGGATAAGAGTGGTGGTTTAAACAAGGGGGGACAAGATAACACTCGCAGCCGCACAGAGATGGACCACGTGTCGTATTCTTCCAGACTGTACACGCGGCAACAATCACATGCTTGCACACTGAAATATATTTTATGGCCTTTCCATGGTTTTGACCCCATCTCCTCGCGTGACACACACTCGCTCTCGCTCTCGCTCACGCTCAAAATAAAACGGAGAACAACGTAGCGTGGGAATTCAATGGAATTTAATGGATTAAATTGAGAATACAGGAGAAATTTTTTAATAATTTATTAAAATTTTAAATTGTTGACATTATTCGTAATTTGAATATAAGTAGCTCCAAAGAGTGTGTTGTTAAGAGCGGTGGAGAGAGCTACTTGATGAGCGCGTGAGGGGTTGAATGCACACAGGAAGCATGGAATCCCGGGAAGAGAGAGAGAGAGAGAGTATCCAATGATTGTAGAA
The DNA here is from genome assembly GCA_032402905.1 of Khaya senegalensis. Lineage (NCBI taxonomy): Eukaryota > Viridiplantae > Streptophyta > Magnoliopsida > Sapindales > Meliaceae > Khaya > Khaya senegalensis. The sequence continues at coordinate 12,012,675 of CP135542.1, read as the reverse complement.
AAGTTGGTGTCTGGTTGTGAAGCGACAGTGGGACACGCACGAGACCACGTGTCACAACTTGCTCCCGCAACACATTATGATAGCACGTGAATTCATCCAGATTCTCCACGTGACCTCCACTCTTCCTTTGTACCCACCAAAATCTCCAGTTCCCAACCCTCTCTACCATTCCCCAGCTCCAGTCATTTACATGTATAAAAAAAAAAAAAAAAGAATTGTATAAAATCATTAAACTGCAAGCAAACAGAACTGAGTTTGAATGATTGATTAACTTTGTAGGACTCTCTTGTCTCTTAACATTTGGAAGACAAACCACGTGACAGTCACACTCGGTAAGATTTATTTAAAGATTTGGTGGACCATAACCACTGAGTTTGACGCTGCTGCGTTTCAATCATTCAGCTTCAGGCCCAGTTCATTAGAGCTGGGAAATCATATGGCATTTCCACGGACATCAAACCCTACACCGATAGTATTGCAATAAAGCCTGAAGTTGCTTATATTACATGCTACCGTTACCTGAAAATTACAGGTTAATCGAATGGTGCTCATTTCTCTCGCCATCCTTTCTGTGATTTACTTTGAATTTGTTACGCAATTAATTGTTTGTGATATGTTATATGAAAATTTGACCAATTAATAACTCATTAAAATCAATGAAAACAAAGCAATGTAATTAAAGAAGAATTAAAGATTTTGCCCTGAGCTACTTCATGTTCCACCTTTAAAAGTAACCTCCTCATGCGTTGCAGCTTCCCCAGGAGCTTAAGTAAAAGCTATTAACTCTTGCAAGCATTTATCATCATCACCATCATCAGCTCATCCATTGAGCCCAGCGCCAAACACACGCTCCGACACGCGCTTCAGATTTCCAAATGAATGTGGGACCCACAGATGGATTTTGCAATTTCTCTATAATCGTGATTTGATGTTGGCTTGCTAGTTAAAGGTAACCCTCCATTACTACTGGGCCCGACATGATAATTGGTTGGCACATGATTTGTCATCATGATCTGATGATTTTGAAGCGCGTGGTCTCCTTCGTGTGGATGCAGAAGCTCTTTTTTTTATGGTGTTTGAAATGTTTGGTCAATAGTCAACTTGAAAGAAAGCCGCTTTTTAAGGGAAGTATGTAGAAACCTAGACAACACACTTAAACCTTGTTTATTACTTTTAAAGCTTTACAGTTTGGACTTTACATTAATAGAAACTGAGTCAGTTGATTAATAGAAACATCTCAGTTTCAACCATAGAAACATATCAGTTTCAGCTGACTCAGTGCTTTTAACCATGGTTAAAGAGATTAAACTAAGGTTAACTTGAAGGAAGCCTTTGAAAAACCCACGAATCACCGTTATTGGGTCAATAGGCTACTGAAAGCACTGACACAAAGCATAATTATTAATTTATTTTAATTGTATTTCTCCACAGCTTTATATATACTGTAGTCCCATACTTTCACTGTACTGCGTTGTGCAAAAGGCTGTGACAACCTTGGCCGCCAAAACCGAGTAATTTTCAAGCCCACTTTTCCACCTCTGCTATCTTGCTTTCGCAGAATCCAAACACTGGTGTGTGTATATAGAGCAAAACCCAGATAAAAAGAAAAGAAAAGAGAGTACTTCGGTGGTGATCTTTTTTTTTTTTTTTTCCTCTGGAAAGCGGGAGAGAAAAAGAAAATGGGCGAGAAATATAATGGATTGGGTTTGAGTTTAAGCTTGGGATGTTCAAGAAATGAACCTGCTTTGAAGTTGAACCTTATGCCATTTTCTTCTTGTCATTCCATGCAAAATCTTCATCAGAAAAGCTCCTGGAATGCGCTGTTCCAATCATCTGGTATGTTGTTAATTTCTTCTTTGTTTGTTTTTTTTTTATTAAGAAAATTAATGGAAGTGAATCTTAGATGTTATCTTAAGTTCAAAATGAAATCAAAGAGTTAGCAGTCAGATCTGTGATTTTATATGTTATTCCAAAATGGAGAAAATTTATTTTAATCGACAATGAACGAAATACAGATCGAAACTCCGACACAAGATCGTTCCTCCGAGGAATTGATGTGAATCGAGCTCCATCAATGGCGGACTGCGAGGAAGAAAATGGGGTTTCGTCTCCAAACAGCACGATATCTAGCATAAGCGGGAAGAGGAGTGAGAGAGAACCCATCGGAGACGAGACTGAAGCTGAAAGAGCTTCCTGTTCTCGCTGCAGCGACGACGAAGACGGCGGCGCTGGTGACGCTTCGAGAAAGAAGTTAAGATTGTCAAAAGAACAGTCTTTGTTGCTCGAAGAAACTTTCAAAGAGCATAGCACTCTGAATCCTGTGAGTGGCACTGTTTTGTAGTATTTAATGAAATGAGTAATGTTTTTTTTTTTTTTGGGAAACCTGGCTTATTATTGTTTTTTTTTTTTTCTGATTTTTCTCAGAAGCAAAAGTCGGCTTTGGCAAAGCAGCTGAATCTGAGGCCTAGACAAGTAGAAGTTTGGTTTCAGAACAGAAGGGCAAGGTAGGTTAAATTTTCCATTTCTCTATGGGCATTATCGTAGTAGTATTTAGTTTGGATAGGATATCCATGTGACATTTACTCGTTTATCTAATATATCTATAGGACAAAGCTGAAGCAAACGGAAGTGGATTGTGAGTACTTAAAGAGATGCTGCGAGAATCTAACAGAGGAAAACAGGAGATTGCAGAAAGAAGTACAAGAACTTAGGGCATTGAAACTCTCTCCACAACTTTACACGCACATGAATCCTCCCACAACTCTCACCATGTGTCCTTCATGTGAGCGTGTGGCTGTATTGTCATCGTCATCCGCGGATGGCTCAAGCCGACGACCGGTTCCGATGAGCTCTTGGGCTGCAATGCCTATTCACCGTCGGTCGTAATATTGTTGGTTAGGATTTTGAGTTTTATGTAATCTGAAGGTGCGTTGTGGGTGTAAAGTAACCGGTGGTGGAGCTGGAAAATGGTCATAAATGTAACAAGTGAAGAAGGGAATATGATTATGAATCTCTGTATTCTTAGATTGTTGTTGGGTTGAGATTATTGTTGGGGACGATACTTCAACAAGCTTAAGATAAGAACAGAGCTAGTGGTGAATGGCCCACGAGAAGAAGAAGAAGAAGAAGAATTGGGCTTAAGATAATAATCCTTGGCCAATGAGGAATTGGGCTGAGACTAGAACCGATTTTGTTTGGTTCTAGCTAAAATTGTAGACTATTCTCCATTGTAATTACCTTTGAGCTTGTTATGTTGGGCAGTTTACTGTTTTAATCATAAGATTAACTAACACATACAAACTCTATCTCAAATGTAATTATCTAAATTACCCATAAATAATTGAAAATAATAATATATTTGATTAGAAATAGTGATAAATAAATAAGTAAATTAAAATAATAATAATACTAATAATAATGGGATATGGTGGGAGGGAAGTGAAAATGACTCCAAGGTCCCCAGAAGGCGAAAGACAAACACGGATTTGTCGTTTGTCTGCGCCTGTCCTACCAGAAAATAGAGAAAAAGACAGAAGGCTAATACCAAGAACAAGGGCAATTTCGTCATTGAAAACAACGGTCAAATAATAGTAATAGTTACTTTTGAAATTTCTTGGTTTTACCCTTGCTTTAAAGTCTTCCTTTCTTAATCAAAATCTTCGTCATCTCATCTATTTCGGACACAAAATCAAAATCCTTACCTAACCTAATCTCAGAAGCAAGCAAACTCATGTCTTCGGCAATGGCAGATTCGGAACACTTGTATGGAAAAACCCGTTTTGCAAGAGAGTTAAACTCATCAGTTGAACTAAAAGGAACGAAATCAGTTGGCAAACTATTGTCCATGACTCACTTTTTCTGTAAGTTTCTCTTCTTTGCACTGTTTCTGATTGCAATTCCCCTATTTCCTTTAAAAGCTCCTGATTTCATTAACCAAAGCGTACTTACCAAGTTATGGGAGCATGCTCATCTTCTATTCATTGGCGTTGCTGTATCTTATGGGTTGTTTTGTCGCCGGAATGATGATATGGATATTGAAACTCAACCTAATACTGATTATTCACAGTCATATGTGTCTAGGGTATTTAATGTTTCTTCCATTTTTGAAGATGGGCTTGATAATTCATATGGCTATGGTGAGAAAAATGTGTATCAGAATTCGTATTCCGAGAACTACAAAGGTGAAGAGATCAAAGCAGGATCTGTAAATTGTGAAATTGGGTTTGAAAATCCATGTGGGTATGGTGAGAATAAAGCGAATCAAGCATGGAATTCTCAGTATTTTCAGGGCGAGTCCATGGTTGTAGTAAGTCAAGAAAACTGTGCTGTGCATGAATATGATCATAAATCATCGGATTTACCAGTTAGGAGCCTCGGATCAAGGGTAAGAAATCAAGATAGTTCTGAAATTGGTGATGGAAATGAGTCTGGTTCATTTTCAACGTATTCATCAAATAGCCCTACCGAGAGTATAAATGAAACATTTGGTGATTTGGGTCCAATGAATTTGGAAAATAGGTTCAATGAAAGTGCTGCTACTGTGTTAACTTCGCCAGTTCCACGGCGTTCGATATCTGGGAGAATGGGAATGAGAGAAAATGTCGATATATCTTCTCGTCCTTCACATTTTAGGCCTCTCTCTGTTGATGAAACTCAGTTTGAATCTCTAAAATCGCAGTCTTTCTGGTCTAGTGAAGCTTTTTCTTCCCAAAACAGTTCAATTTCTGATTCATCAAATAGGCTTTCTCCTTCACACACTGGTTCTTTAGATTTGGAAAACTTAAAAAAGGAAATATTGGGGAAAGACAAGACTTTTCGCCACTCTTATCCTCCGGCTTCTAAACCAGAGAATGGTAAAACTTCCCTGAATGCATTCCATATTCGAAGATATACTGATGGTTCTTTGTTTAAGAAGAATGCACGAAAAAGCTTTGAAGATGACTTGAAGGATAGGGGAGGGAACAAAAGAGAGGATCAATTAGGTAGTAGCAGAGAGTGGAAATCAAGTTCTATGAAATTGGATCAAAATCCGGCAAAACATGTCAAAGCTTCGTCAGGGGGAAAATCTGTCAGGACTATCGGATCTGGTGGATTTACAGCAGAGGCAACGAAAACTGGAGAGCGATCTGGGAAGCCAAGCGATGAAATTGAGGCACTATACAAGGGAAAAAGTGAAATCAAAAGTGGAGGATTTTTTGATAATCTGTCAGCAAATTCCAGAAAACAGAATCTTGATAATCAGGTATCTATGCCAAAGCCAACAAACTCTGAGCTTCAAAAGAGGAAAAACAAAGAACTTTCTGAGAATGTTGCTGTACAAGAGTCTAAAGGAAAAACACAACCGGAGGCTAAAAGTTTTCCAGTGAAATGGGATGAAGAGTCTGTGACAGATCCTAGTGTGGTTGATAAGAAGGCTGGTGAGTTTATAGCCAAATTTAGAGAGCAGATTAGGCTTCAGAAAATGGCATCAATGGACAAATCATCAAGAGGGTTTCACCATTTCAGATGAGTAGAACAAGCTCATAGCCACTATTTAGATATCTAACAAGATATAATTTTATGAATCTTTCGTATTTTCCCTTAAGGTTTTTTTTTTTTTTTTTCATAAATCTTTTATGCCCCTTTTTTTTTTTTAATTTATTTCAGTTTTATGTATTTATGATTGTATAGTGATGAAGGGGAAACTTTGTGGCCTTTTGTCTCCACCAACTTCACAGTAGTATCACAACTGCCATTACTGGTTTCCTGTGGATAAGTCTGTCGTTTCCTTCTCATGTAACTCCTCTATTTTATTTAATCCAAGCTTCAACTTTCAAATTATGCATTTTGTACTTCTGATTGATAAAAGGTTGAATTGTAAGACAGAAAGATGGAGGGAAAAAGGATTAAAGGAAGAACTAGGCAGGTTTCAAGAACTTTATGTAACCGACAACCGTTAATTTTTTCATTCAAAATTTAAACTTACAAAAGCTAGGTTATATTACAAGGAGCTGTGGAATATACAATACTTTTATTTCTTTGAAAGTGGATGACGTTCTTATCTTACATGCATCAGGAGCAATGCATTATAAGGGGTAATGTTTGATAAAGAATCATTGCATTACCTGATACTACAGTGATGTCTGTCAGTTCTCATTTGCCAAGCAGACTTGCTGAGGCCCCTGAAAGAACATACAGTTAAATGCATCGGTGATGATTACGGTGATGCAATCACATTAAAGGTAGCAGAATATGTCTTATACATTGAACAAATTAGATAACCATATCACTCTAAAATACCCCTTCATTATTTAACTATTTACTGAAAACAAACAATTGGTTTATCCATGGGCGCACGACTGCAGGCATGCGCACACCAAAAGAAAAAAAAAATTGAGATAATCACAGCAATCAATAAACATTTTTCAAAGTGTGCGAGGATCCAACAAATAAAACTGGCTTACATGTCAATCAGAAGGCACGTGGCTTCTGCTAATGTCCCATGTTCGTCCTAATCAGAGTAATAGCATACGGTAAATATCTGGTCAGGTTGGAACAAGAATAACATTGTTGTAGTGAAAATTATACTTCATTGCCAGCGTTGTATCCAATGATATATAATGACAACTATATTTTTAATACATACATATATATATATATATATGTACACACACACACACACACACACATTTTTTATGTTAGGTGATGCAGGTTTTGGATTTGACTGTAAGTCAAGTGAAGAAGGATCATTACCTCTCTCTTAGTCTTGTCCACTCCTTCAGGAATCTGATAATCAAAGAACCAGATAATCAATAAAAGCGAAAAGAAGAAATAATTTAGCCGGTAAAGCATATCTCATCGAACACGTGTTGGTGTTTCGATCCTTCATATGGACTGCAACTTGTTCCCTTATGTTGCGTGATTGGAAAAGGAGAATCAAATGACAATAATTGTATTTCTTATGTGGATGGATGTCAGTGCAGTTGCGGACCCAAACCTAATTTAAAAACGTCTAATTTCCCTTTAAAAGCTGCAGCAACAGTTGTCATCTGTGTCTTTCTCCTCCACTTGTTCAATTGATTTGTCTATGAAATTCTACAGGATAAAAGCGTTGAAAGTTTCAGTTTGTTCAAATTTCTTGGACCAATATCACATGTTCGGCTGTTTGCACAAGGAAATATGCAAGCTAGGTTTAAGAGTGCAATGCCCAACCAACCGACAACCAAAATGTCAAGGCATTTATGTGTTTCAGTTCCTTGGGCAACCCAGTCATAAATGCTGATTTAGAAGGAACATCTTAAAACGTTCTCAATTACAGTTTCGTAATCTCTATGAAAACAGATGATATTGACCAGTCTGTGCCATACAACCTGGAGATTGAGTGAGGATGGACCCATTCTCAAGAAAAGCAGGATACAGTAAAATCAAAGAGTAAATGAAGTGACAGAATCGTTTTAATGCAACCACCTACTGCATTGCTCGTCAAATTGTGACAAGACAGTTAAACATCAAACTAAGATGAGGCTGGCAAATGATTTCATAACAACAGACATACATCATCCTGCGGTTTCCACGAGAATCTAAAGTTTTCTTGAAAGGTGTCGTTAGTTATGAATACGGGACACTGACTTTTTCATCTGAAGCACGGAATGATCTAACTGGCCAATGGCCATAATAGTGTCAACAACAGTGTTTCAGAGATGATATAGAGCCATAACAGAATTAAAATGTAGCCGTGTAATCTGTTCAGACTTGAGAATGCTTTCTGAGGTAAGAATCTAAACTCAAAAAGACTTAATACCAAAAACAGAAGAAAGTCGAAGAATGGTTTAACAACATAAATTTAAATCGAATAAATATTTAAATAAATAAATTCAATTGAGCAACGTATCCCTCCCATCGTACTATCTCGAGAAGCCGTAACTCAATGTTCTATCCTCCCAATTCCCAAACCTAGAAAATAAATCAAAATTTCGAATTTAAAAGGAGGAATTCAAAATGACCTTCAGACGAGACGATGGATAGAGTAGCTTTTGCTAATTGCAAGACCTGCAATAAGTGTTAACCTTGAACCGAACATCCTCTGCGTCACGGGTCATTCTGCCGGAAAACAGCATTCGGAGAATTTCTTCTACGGCTGATACTCCCCTAATTCTCTGTCCGTAATTTCACGGGTTCCAGTAAATGATAGGTGAAGAAAACTTGGGGCAGTATTGAACTTCCAATGGCAAGATATCGCGCTGATGAACCATTTCAAAACTGAAGATCGCGGGATTAGGGAGACAGAATGTGAGTCATTAGATTAGAGTGTTGTGAGAAGTGAGCGAGTTACTGAAAGATTTGGCCAATGGTTTGTTAATTTAGGAAACAAAGCACAGGTTAATTGGTTTGAACGCGTGAAGTAAAGTTCCGTAAAACGCAGCGTTTAATTGACTTGGAGAATGTCAAAACCGCCCGTACCGTTCCGTTTCGAAACGGTCAGAACTTGGCGTGTATAATTGACACGAACTTTATAGGGAGGGTTGCATTACGCTGACGCAATACTGACCGGCCTTCAGAAGCAAGGCTTCTGGCCTCCCCGTTTCGAAACTTGCGTGTAAAGAAAAGTCGTAGTAAAAACCCTCCGTTTCGGAACGGCAAATGAATTAACAAAATAACAAAGATATCGAATTTTAATGAACACTGGGCATTAATTTCGTTTTCGAGGGTTTGTTGAGAGAAGGGGAAAGTTGACAAGGGGGCTTAGCAAGAAAAAGAAAAAAAAAAGGAAACAGTTTGATTTATTGCTGTCTGATTTGGACAATTAGAACCACAAATTAGGCATTTCTTCCCGATGTTTCCTCATTCCTTTATTGTTCGTCGAGTTTTTAATATTTTCCTTTTTTGTAATTATTGTCTTCTGTAAACTCCCATCAAGAACATGCCCATTCTTGAATCAACGAATTTTTCTGTTATGTGTAGCTCGATTTGGCTTCGAAATCGTTGTTGTTGTTGTTGTCGTGGTGCGGGATTTCAAAGTTAAAATTGATTTGTGTTATTGATTTTTCGGTTTTTTTTTCTTTTTGTTTAAGATTTTAAGATAAGAGATTAACAATTTAAGATTAGTTGTTTGATATTTTCGATTGAGGAATGTTAATTGAGGAAGTGAACAAGGAGGAGGGGAAAACCTGGGAAGATCGAGATGAGCTAAACGGCAATCTTTGTTGTACTCAAAGTGTTATCGTTTCTGATGCCAAACGCGTTTTAGTTGGAGCGGGAGCTCGAGCTCTTTTTTATCCGACGTTGTTGTATAATGTTGTCAGGAACAAAATTCAGTCCGAGTTTCGATGGTGGGATAGAATCGATGAGGTATAAGTTCATTTTTATGAATTCCTGCTATTTTTATGTTATTGGTTCTTAAAATATGTTTTGTGATTGTACTTTTGCGATTGCAATTTGGAATTTTTCTTGGGTTTTTGATGACTGTGGCATGATGATTGACTATAATGTACAATCTTGCAATCCCATGATTGTCAACTGTTTTCCGGAATTGGTTATTGCTGCAATTATGTTTTATTTTTCAATGCTTGTGTTAATCTGTTATGGTATCAGTTTATTTTGTTAGGTGCTGTTCCTTTTCCTGCTGATGTTCCGCGCTTGAGGGAACTTGGTGTTTCTGGAGTGGTGACTTTGAATGAATCATATGAAACTTTGGTCCCAACGTCCCTATATCAAGTGAGTATACAATTTGCCTTTAGATAGTTCTCATTAACTGTGACTTCTTGGGAAGTTTTAGCCACCAAACTGTTACTGTTTCTTGATTTTCTTTTCTTTTCCCGATCATCAAACTTATAATTCTTGATCAACCCAATTCTTTTCCTTGACCCCTTACCTCCACTTTATTCATGGTCTTTTGACTTATATCATATCTGAATGAGTGATTAAGAATAATGTATTCTTGTGACCTGGTTGGTTATCTCCATCTATGCATCCGCAGTTTGCTGCTATTTGAAAGGTTTTTTCTTTTTTGCAAGATGCATATTCTTCGTTTATCATTGTCTCAACAAATTTTTGTTATATTTTCTCCAATACATCCTGCTGAGACGGTAGATGGTTTGCTTGTTGTGTCTATAGACATTTTTGGTTAACCTGGTTTCAGACATACTCCAGATCAGTATTAATTATCAGAAACTCCATACATTTGTTTCCTTGTATGTATGCCTTAATGCTCATAAATTGTTTATTTAACTGTTTCTTTAGGCTCACAACATTGATCATCTGGTGATTCCTACAAGAGACTATCTTTTTGCTCCTTCATTTGCTGATATATGCCAAGCTGTAGATTTTATACATGGTAATATTCTCTTAAAATTAGTTGTATTCTCTGCAAAGCATGTGTCATTCATTGCCAGCGAACTGCTTAAGATTTAGACCCAGTTAACCAGTAATTAAGTATTGCAACCTGAATGAAAGTATAGCGCCAGGAATTGCATAATGCTGCATACTCCACTTTCAATGCTTGAGTCACAATTTCTGTCTCATTGCACCGCATCATGTGATAACTGTATTTTGAACCTCTTTCAATTTAATATTAAAATCTACCAAACTAAACCCTGCTTTCTCAGCTCCTTTCTTTTTCAAGATTGGTTAAGTTTTCCTCCACATTATGTAGTATGACTAGCTACTGGTTCTGTTTTGGGGGGATTGCAAATCAATTGTTTAAGAGCCAAACTGCTATTGGAAATTCCTTTTACTCATTGACTCATTACAGATTTGGTTTTACTCTCTTGGTTTCTCTTAAGTAAACAATAATCCTCAATATGATTTCAGTGTGCTGTTAAATGGTCTTTGCTATGTCATTGTGGCAGAGCTTTAATATTATATCATTATTCTTTCCAGTGCTTTTACTTGGGCATTTCTTCATTTGTTACTGATTATATTTACTTTTGCTCGTGCTTTGTGAAGAAAATGCGTCTCTTGGGAAGACAACATATGTTCACTGCAAAGCAGGTCGAGGACGTAGCACAACCATTGTTCTCTGCTACCTGGTATGCACTGATAATATATTCAATAATATTCTGAGTTACTTTATAATTTATTTATTTTTAGTGTGATTTGTCGCTTTTCATAACAGGTGGAGCACAGACAAATGGCTCCTGAAACTGCATATGAGTACGTGAGATCTATCAGGCCAAGGGTACTTTTGGCCTCTTCCCAGTGGCAGGTATGAATTTTGTAGCTTTTAGTGGTTATGGAAACCCAAAGATGCCAACTTAATATTGCTCAAATTATCATGTATGATTTCTTCTCTTTCTGACATTTTGAGTAAAATATCTATTCCTCCTAAAATCAAAATAATAGAATACGGTGAAATGTGAGAAATGCCATTAGTTAGCAGATGACACATTAGCAGACTTTTGGTAACCTTACAAGTTTTTTGCCCAAAAATGAGAAAAGTGGGAAATTAATCAGAATCCCTCTATTCATAATGCAGGCTGTACAAGACTATTATCTTCTCAAGGTGAAGAAAACTGGAAGCTCCGACTGCGTTACAGTCGGAAAATCTCTTGTTCTGCCCGTAAAACAGGACATAGCAGCCTTTGATGATGATGGCTCTGTAGTGGTTGTAACAGAATTGGACCTTGATGGATATGATGCTAGCTGTGACTCGGACATAGTGGGGAATGAGAGGCTGCTGGAATCGAGCCTGGCTTGCAGGGTTCAGTTTGCTAGTCAAGCAGCTATTGCCAGACTTTCATGTCTGTGGCTTGGGTGCCAGGCAGACCAAAAAACGCCTACAAAGAAGCTTGGAAACTCAGTGGGCACTGATCAGCTGGGAAGTCTTGGTGTTGATATCCGGGTTTATTGAGATGTCAATACTTGCTGGGAATGTCGAGTCATTTTTCTTTTTCTTTGAGGGACATGGGGGCGTAAAAAGGAAAGAGAGGGATGGGGTTTCTCTAGCTTTTGGCATAATGGCCCCCAGCGGGAGGCTCGCACGACGGGCTATTAGCTCTGTGGTAGAGCGCGCCCCCGATGATTGCGTCATTGTGCCTGGGCTGTGAGGGCTCTCAGCTATTGATGAAACTGCTTTGCTTTTGTTTTATTTTTTTCCTGCCTTTTTTGGTTGAGTTCAGAGATGTATAAGACAGTTCTGCAAGGTGAAGTCTGTCTCTCCTCACCATAAGGAAGACGTGAGCATGTGACATTCCAGAGGCCATTATTCCCGAAAATGAAATTATTGTTTAGTTTTTCAATTATTTTCAATGCAAAACTTCAAATATGGTGTATGGTTTGAATTTGCTCTGCTACAAAATATTTCAAATTTGCTCTCCAACATCAATGCTCCTTTCTAACAAGGGATTTTATTTATTTTACATCAGACATATTGAGACATAAATTCCTGTAAATAAAATTTTTATATCAGTTTGTAACTCATTTTAAACAAGAATAAGAAGTTTCCGATAGAATTTTTTATTATATATAAAGTAAGAAAATATAGCCGGTAGAATTTTTCTACTTTCTACTTTCTAGTAGCAAGCAGCAAAAGTAATGGTGGGTCAATGATAATACTGCTAGAAAAAGGGGTACGTGTGATATTTGGCTTTCAATCACCATGCTGAAGATAACATAGGTGGCAGGAAACGCGTAGTTTTGCTTCATCGAAGCTATGCTGATGATTTTCTCGATAAATTCTCCTCTACCTAAGCTTTCATTTCATTGTAAGTTGCTCTCGTCTCTCTCCTGCATGTTCTGGTATCAGCTCGTTCATGTCTGCTTGTAATTTTGTCTGTACCACTCAAAATTCCCACTCCCCGTAATGAAATTAGTATATGGGGGTTTAAAATCAATTTTAGGATATGGGTATTTGGATATTTTGGAAATTTTTGACATAATGAAATGGGTATCTTACATTTTCAATCACCACGTTTTAATTCTCAAATATTTTCTGCCAGTGAAGAAGATCATAGATTGTTATGTTTTGGGTCCGATACTGATGCAATTATTTTCGTATTTTCTAGCAGGTAAAACTTTTTCAGCATGTTCCCCTGTAAGAAATTTCTTTCCTCAAAAGAAGCATACAGTGCATTGCTGCTCAAGTCGCAACCTAAAAGATGATGGGTGAGACTTTGATATCAATCAGCTCCGCATTTTTTTCTATTGTTTTCTGGTTTCTTACAGTTTTTATCTAATTTTTTGCCAGAACACGAAACAGTTGTAAGTTTCGTTATGAGGAGAGATTGAATCGGAGGTTCGTCCTCTTCATTTTGTTGTCATCAGGCTTGTTCCCAACTTTATCTCCTTCTGGAAAGACAAAGACTAAGAACCCGTATGACGAAAAACGCTTGTTAGAACAAAATAAACGGAGACAGAAAGAAAATAATGCGCCAGAGGATTTCCCAAATTTTATTAGAGAAGGTCAGTGTCATGCAATTTTAGCATTTTCATTCCCTGGAAAATATAGAATAACATCTTTAGAAATTCAATGTTTTTTTTTTTTCGAATAATGTGGTTTATACTGTCCTCAAATTGCAATAATAGTCTTCTGCCTCTGTGTTTCTTTGAGTGCTTTTGTCATAAGTAGTTGCAAACTGTATATATATAACTCACTGATGTTGTGAGTGCGTATCAGGTTTTGAGGTTAAGGTAGTGGCATCAGAAAATTACGTAAAGCGTGACTCGGGACTTATATACCGGGATTTTGAAGTTGGTAAAGGTGATTGCCCAAAGGATGGTCAGCAGGTTTTTCTTTCATCGTCTTCGGAAGCTACAGCTTCCTTTTCTTGCATTTGTCATGCATTATTATGATATTTCAGTTGAAGCAGTTTATGAAAATTTTGATAAATTAGTGCAATTTGTGAGCCACATTTTTACCTTAACGGGATTTTTTTGTAAGATTTAAGCAGTTAACCTTAGAAGATATATATACAATATTTTCATGTCAATCATGAGTTGCTATGCTTACTTGAGAATTTTTTGCAGGTAACTTTCCACTATATTGGATATAATGAGTCAGGCCGGCGAATTGACAGCACCTACTTACAGGGTTCTCCTGCCAAAATCCGCATGGGCACTAATGCATTGGTTCCAGGTTGAAAGAGAATCTGCAAAGAATTAATCATTTTATTGTAAATAGAAATTATAAAAACAAATTGAAATTACTGAGATGAACATAAACTTATCCAGGATTTGAGGAGGGAATTCGAGACATGAGACCAGGGGGAAGAAGAAGGATTATCATTCCTCCAGAACTAGGACCACCTGTGAGTAACTCAAATCGAACATCTCCTTCCACTTTTATGGCTTTAGCATCATTTTTTCAACATTGTCTCTGTCTTTATCAACATTGGACTGCCTAACAATACATGATCAGCGTGTACTTAATATTGCTAATGTTTAGTCGTGTAAACTTTGTTAATTAGAAACTGCCCTGTCTTCTGCAGGTAGGGCCTTCTACATTTTTCAGCGCAAAACAATTTGAAGTGTTTGATGTGGAGCTGCTCGGCATTCAGGACTGTCAAAGGAGGACCATAGGGTTTTACTCTGATGTTGTTTGCAACTGACAGAGGCCAGTTCTGCCCATTCTAGTCTTGGTTTGCTTGCTCATTTTTGGAAATGAACAGAACGATTAAAATTCATGATTGCTGATCAATCACAAGATTAGGCAACGAGTATTCTCTTTTAGTTTATTTCTAACTGTTGTATTTTTCGGCGAGAATAATAGGATGGATTATCCTTGTTTCTTGTTAGCATAGATTTTCTAGCTCCTGAGATGTTTCAAATCCTGCATGATCATTCAGATTCTTATGTCATGACGATGCAAATGCATTGCAAACTTATAGGAGAGAAAGATTTCCATATTTTTTTTTTGTTCACATTAATTAACCTAACATCCTTGAATGGATGTAAGAATAAGTGGATTTAACAATGTATCGCCTGCTAGATGTCTTATGATACAAGTCATGCTGCTACTTTGGTATGTCCGCGAAAAATACATATTACAACAGGGTACAAGCTCTATCAAGATGTTGGGAACATTCCCAACAAATAGTTACCGAGCTTCTTCCACAGCTGTCCTGTGATAAATAATTAAATCGGAACTTGGATCTGCATGGAACTGCCCGTAAATTGCATATAAACCAATTGTAATGAAGCTGAGGATGACGAATCTCCACCAGGCCTCATAGTGCAACTGCACAAAAGGAAACATGATGATCTTTAGCAGCCTTGCGTATTGATCTTTCTCCATTTCATAACTGCTATAAGAAGGTGCAGAAAGTTAAACTGGGGTAGTTCATAAGCATACCTGAGCAAAAAGAAATATGTTGAAAAAGATGGAAAAGGCTGGCACAATGGGTACCACAGGACAGGAAAACCCTGGAGGATCGGCATAATCCTGAGACAATAATATGTAGACAAGGGTTAGACTTCGAACAGAGAAAACATAACAAGAAGAGCCAAAGACACTTTTTAAAAAAAATGAAAAAGTTGCATATGATGACTGGAGCTAGTACATACCAACAATTTTGCTTCCATTTTAATACATTATGCAACTATACAAGACAAATCACCAAAATATAGAGAGCAATACTTACATGTCGGAAGCAAAGAACAGCAGAAGCAACTACTGCAATAACAACTGCTACTACCAGAAGAATAAATGAAGCATTAAGACGGTAAAACAGTCCAGCACTAAAACCACAAGCAGCGATTATGACAAGACAAATAACACCCTCCCGCCAGGCTGAAATCCATCTTGTTGGAACACGATTTGGTGTCTTATCCTTCCAACGAAGAGCTATAACACATGCTGAAACAACAGAATAGCCTGTCTGAAACCAGCCAATGGACAATGTGAGCTCCACATAACCAATCTTAGTTTCCTTGGATATCCTACAACACTCCTCATGCATCCAGTGTCCTTACATACAAGTCTTATGTATGAATGAAACTGCGCGCTAGAAATTGGCATGAAGCATAATTGCATAAAGTAGGCAATAATGTTTTGAAATACACACCCTTTTTTATCACATGCAGAAATCATATTGATTTAAAATTTAAATTAATGACAGGCAAAAATTGACGACAACATACCAATGTGCCAACTGAAAGAATGTGTGAGAGCACACGCACATTAAATAGCCCTGCCAAAATACCAGCAACAATACCAACCCAAACCTGAGAATGAACAGGAGTGTGGCGTGTTGGGTGCACTTTAGCAAATATAGAAGGCAGTAAACCATCCCTTCCAAGCCCAAGATATAATCGAGACTGCCCACAGAAAAATCCTAGTCATTTACATTTGCAAGGTTACATGGAAAGGGGATCTCAGCAAGGACGAAATCTGAACTCAAGTCACCTGAACATAGAGACCAACTAGAAGGGTTGTTGTAAGTCCGGCCACAGCACCTATACTGATTAAAACAGAAACAAATTTCAAACCCTTGGCTATAAAAGCATCAGCCAGAGGAGCATCTTCGCCAAGAAACTTGTAAGGTACCATCCCGGTGAGAACCAAGCAGACACCAATGTACAATGCAGCGCATATAAGAAGGCTTCCTAAGATGCCTATCGGCAAATCCCTCTGAAATGTCAAAAGGGAAGGGGAAAAAGGAAGAAATGGAAATTATAGAATGCAATGATACAATCACTCGCAATAAATAATAAAAGATATTCACAACTAAATACATAGTATCAGAAGACATCAATTTGGATTTAATATTACATACCTGAGGTCTCTTAGACTCTTCTGCTGAATTAGCAACAGCATCAAACCCTACATATGCAAAGAATACTACTGTAGCTCCAGTTAATATTTCTTTGAAACCATTTGGAGCAAAGGGAGACCAATTCGAAACATCAACCTCAAAAGCACCAGCAAAGATGACAATAATGACAATGATAACCTGCAGCATAATTGGAATATAAATGTTATTTGGGATTAACCATGCACAGAATGAGCCTTCTTTTGACAAAAATCACTAAACAGAGTAACTATATGTAATCCCAGGGACGTATCATATGTGTCAACAGAAACATTTTCCCAGCATAATCTGGCCTTCAAGACTACAATGAAGAATAAATCCATTAGATTAAATGAAAACAAATAGCACCCACTACATTTCTTAAACTAAGAAAAAACATTTTTAAAAAAGAAAAATTAAGCAAAAGCACTTAGGAATTTAAACACATCAATAAGACCAATTATGCTTTGTGTATTTGCAGTGAAACTGAAAAGGAAGTTCATAACTTTGTTCTGCAAGGAAAAAGATATTTGTATAGATTAATATAAAATAACAAGAAATACACAATTAACCAGGAACTCCTCCCCTCATCCAGGGAAAAAATTTCTCCATAGTAGTACCCCTTCAATAGGAATAATAGAATATAATGAAAAACATGGGAGAGTCTCTGCAGAGAAACACCCTTTCGCAATTACAGGCAACAAACCAGAAGTTTTTTAGACCATTCTGCAAGCAACTGGACACTCATTTAGTTTCTGCATAGCAACAAACTTGTGATGGCAAGCAACAAAGTTGAAATATTATCAGAGTACACAGAACTAACTCCCCGGGGAAGTGACATGAAATGCATACTACCAGGAGCAACAAATGGATAGGTGCTGGAAAACATCAGCCTCCGGCATTAACAATTCTTGGACATTGTGAATTTTATTATTCCTTGAACCTTATAATTTTCATTCTCAGTTTTAGAAAATCACATTGAAAGCTTTCTTCAATTTCTCATCCCTTTTTCCCAGGGTTGCAATATATCACCAGGAAATGACAGCCAATAACCTTAACTGAAAATCAGATTGAAAGGGATGAGAGGGAACAGGCACCTTCACTACAGTCATGCATGAGTTCAGGGCAGAAGATTCGCCAACACCCAAACATAAAACTACAGTCAGAACTGCTAGGAGAATTGGAGCTAATATATTGATAGATAGAGTTCCTCCCAAGAACTCTTCACCGCCATGTCCAATCCAGCTTGGTATGTTTTCTTTGAAAAAAGGAAAGAGCTCTAGAATTTGAACTACATAGCTTGCCAAACTTCGCGCTATGCTAGCTGCCCCAATGTGATAGTCCACCATAAGTTGTGCAAAAACAAGAAAAGCAGTAAGTTCATTGAAAGCTGTATAAGCATACAAGTACGCTCCCCCAACAACAGCAGGGAAACGAGATGCCAGCTCAGCGTAACAAAATGCATTTAGCACACAAGCTGCTCCAGCAAGTAAGAAACTGAGTGTAACTCCTGCAATAGAAAGCAAATAATCAACAACCAGCAATGAGCTGAACAAATTCAGAGCAATAAACACTTCAATTTAACAATAAGACGACACCCCAAAATCAGCCGCTCAATTTCCCTCCGAAACAAATATATGACACAAAAGAAATTGCGAAAACATAAGCTTAGTTAGTAAACGAGCTGACTTTTTTTTGTGCATTTATCTTCCAACTAAGCATTCCCGCCAAAAGTAGTAAAGTTTTGACCTTTTACAAAATTTCTACATCCAAAAATCCTCGAAATCGAATTCAATTCATTAAAGAACCGGCTCCAACTAGTTCGTGAAAGTCAAAACATTGACCAAATACAAACCTGGACCGGCGTCATGTGCAACGGTGCCAGTGACAACGAATATTCCGGCGCCGATTGACGCTCCAACACCGATGAGTACGAGATCGAAGAGGCCGAGACGCCGCAAAAGTCCGTCGCCATAATTTGTATGGACGGACGGAGAGTTTAGGGTTTTGGCTCTGAGAGCCGAAGACCAGAAATGAGAGAAACACGTGGTCGATGATGACATCGACGATGAGTTGCAGCCGCTTTTGTCGATCAGATATTCGCCTTCCATGATATTATGCGGAGAAATAAACGTGGCATAATTTGCTTTGCAATCACTGTTTTTCTACGTCCGAAATCTGTTAGCTCCGGCTCTTAAAGTACAGTTCGTTAAGTTACAGTTGCATCACGTGCCCTAAATCTAACAATACCATGGGCCGGGCCTAGGTAATTTGTTTGACTTGAATTACCTATTCGGTAAGAGGTCCATGTGGATGCGGCAGTCCAAACCGTGACAAGGCAATGGCATTAACAAATGAGTTGTTAAAAGCACATGCAAATAAATCCAACGCAAAGGTAAATATTACCATTTTCTTTTTACTGATTTTGCCTTTTATTGCACATTACTACTAACATCATGCATAAATTTTTATTTTATTATTTAAATTATTAATATTTGAACATGGGATGAATGGAGTTTCACACATCATCATCTCTAACCTTTGTCTAGTCTATGCAGTAATTTTATTCTTCCATAATTTCTTTTTTGGTTTTGTTTTGTTTTGTTTATTCCTAACCCTACAGACACAACAACACCACAAGTACAAGTACAAGTACAAGTACAAGCACAAGCACAAGCATAAGCACAGCACAATCTGTTCTCCTCTCTTTTATGTCTTGCAATTATGCCCAATAACAAAGAGAAGGCGGGGGGACAAAAGTTCGTGTATCTGAGGGTTTGGCTCTTGTTATCCGTCTCATTTGTACACCTGAATTCTGTCCGTCGGACCCTTGTTTAACTATTGTCTTTTTTATTTTTGGTTTCTTTTTTCTTGTTTACAATGGAAGTTTCTTCAATGCAATCTAACAAAAGGCAAGCTACAAGATTTAAGGGTTTATCTTCAAACCTATAAAACCTACGAGGATTGAACTATCAGGTTTGAGAAAATCAATGAAGTTTGATAATCTCGTTACCTGCAATGCGTATACTACTGTAAAACTTACTGGGTTTTTGATATTTGTGGCGTTTGAAATTTTGTAAATTATCAATCTTTGATTTTTTTTTTCCTGGTTTGATGTATATTCAGTTCTGTTACTTGTTTGAGAATTAGGTTTTTGAGGTCAAAAGTGTTGCTTTGGTATTTCCGTTGTTGTTTGGGTCGGAGGTTAATGGGGTATTAGTTCATGGTTCTTTTGTGTTTTTGTTTATAATTGTTTATAGGATATAGGATTTAGGTAATTAAGGTGAAAGATTATTGATATTTAATATTTGTTATTTGATTGCGACATGAGTCGTAGAGTGAGGCGTAAAGTGGCTAGGAAAGGGAAGGATAAAGTTGTTTTGCCAAGTTATCCTGAAGTTGAGGATCAAGTTTTAGATACTGAGCAAAATGGAGTTGTTGATTGGATTAGTTTGCCTGATGATGCAGTGATTCAGTTGTTTTCTTGTCTGAACTATAGAGACCGGGCTAGCTTGTCGTCAACATGTAGGGCATGGAGAGCTTTAGGTGCTTCTCCATGTTTATGGAGTTTGTTGGATATTCGTGCCCATAAATGTGATCCTGCCACGGCAACTTCAATCGCTTCTAGATGTGTGAATCTTAAGAAGCTTAGATTTCGAGGAGCAGAGTCTGCAGATGCAATAATAAACCTTCAAGCTAGGAATTTACGAGAAATAAGCGGAGATTACTGTCCAAAAATAACAGATGCTACTCTCTCTGTGATTGTGGCTCGTCACGAGGCTCTAGAAAGCCTCCAGCTTGGGCCTGACTTTTGTGAAAGGATCACCAGTGATGCCATAAAAGCAATAGCTATTTGCTGTCCTAAATTGAAGAAACTTTGGCTGTCTGGGATTAGGGATATTCGTGGTGATGCTATTAATGCTTTGGCAAAGCTGTGTCCGAATTTAACAGACATTGGGTTTTTGGACTGCCTGAATGTTGATGAGGTGGCATTGGGAAATGTAGTATCAGTTCGTTTTCTCACAGTTGCAGGAACTTCAAATATGAACTGGGGTGTGGTATCACAGATTTGGCATAAGCTACCAAAATTGGTTGGGTTGGATGTTTCGATAACTGATGTTGGCCCGATTACCATTTCTAGACTGTTAACCTCATCCAAGAGCTTGAAGATTTTGTGTGCCTTGAATTGTCCTGCTCTTGAAGAGGAAAACAGCATTAATACCATTAAGAATAAAGGCAAATTGTTACTTGCCCCTTTTACCGATGTTTTTAAAGGTCTAGCTTCTCTATTTGTCAAAACCACAAAGAAAGATAAGAATGTATTTTTGGATTGGAGGAATGCAAAGAATAATGATAAAAACTTCGATGAGATTATGACTTGGCTTGAAAGGATACTGTCTTATACACTTTTGCGCACTGCTGAGAGCAATCCCCAGGGTTTGGATGAATTCTGGCTCAAGCAAGGCGCAGCACTGTTGCTCAGTTTAATGCAGAGCACACAAGAAGATGTTCAAGAAAGGGCAGCGACAGGACTTGCAACCTTTGTTGTTATTAATGATGAAAATGCTAGTATAGATGGTGGAAGGGCAGAAGCAGTTATGAAAGATGGTGGCATACGTCTTCTTCTGGAACTTGCAAAGTCCTGGCGGGAAGGGCTTCAGTCAGAGGCTGCAAAGGTAAATTCTTTTATTGTAATATCATGATAATAATAGCCCATTTACTGTGTGATCCAATTATGTCAACTAATGTTATTCAATCGTTTATGTATTAATTGCTTTGGTTAAACAATAATAGTACTATTTTCAATTGTAGGCTATTGCAAACTTGTCTGTGAATGCCAAAGTTGCAAAAGCTGTTGCAGAGGAAGGAGGAATCAATATCCTTGCTGTTTTGGCGAGGTCCATGAACAGGCTGGTAGCCGAAGAGGCTGCAGGAGGTTTGTGGAACCTATCAGTTGGAGAAGAGCACAAGGTTCATTATAATGCTACCTTTTAATTAGTTTATCTTCAAGTGACGTATGCTTAAAATTTCTCGTTGTACTAATTTGAAAACTTTGATCAGGTTGCCATTGCTGACGCTGGTGGTGTAAAAGCTTTAGTTGATCTTATATTTAAATGGTCCTCTGGTGGTGAAGGTGTTCTGGTATGTTCATAACATGCTCTACTATCTGCCCATGTAAAAAAGATTCATTAATCATACATTGCTGTTATATGATAGCTAATGCTGTGGATTGGTTCCCATTTTGTTCTTTAGGAGCGTGCAGCAGGTGCCTTAGCTAATTTGGCAGCTGATGATAAGTGTAGTATGGAAGTTGCATTGGCAGGTGGTGTCCATGCCCTGGTGATGCTTGCTCGCAATTGCAAGTTTGAGGGAGTGCAGGAGCAGGTGGTGCAAGTTTCTGGTGCAGTTTTGTTAATGTTTTAAATATCAGCTTGTAACGCCAAGCAAGGCCGTTGTCTCTGTCTCTGAGAGGGAATGATTTCTGCTTATTTAATGTCTCTTCTGATAAACTCCAGGCTGCTCGCGCCTTGGCTAATTTGGCTGCTCATGGAGATAGCAATAGTAACAATTCCGCCGTTGGACAAGAGGCAGGTGCTCTTGAAGCCCTTGTTCAATTGACCCGCTCTCCCCATGAAGGTGTCAGGTAGTTTTTTTTTTTCCATTACAGAATTCATCACTTTAGTTGTTCTTGTATTGCATGGTTTCATTTTTTTATTGACTCCATCTTCCAATAATTCTTTGCACCTTTGTTTGACTCATGATATTGGGATGCTTGCATTTGCAAATTCTGTGTTATGCAGTTTTGTTAGACATTGATTTGAGAGCAAGGTTATTTAGTTTTCATGGGCTTTATCTGCTGTTGTGCATGTACTCATCAACACAGGCAAGAAGCTGCTGGTGCATTGTGGAATCTATCATTTGACGACAGGAATCGGGAAGCAATTGCAGCAGTTGGTGGCGTTGAGGCATTGGTATGGTGTTTATCTTTTCCAGCTGTAAATTAAGCATCCTTTGTTATCTTAGACCAAATCCATGGCACCACCTAATATATACTAAGAAGTGATTCATGGGGAGTAGATAATACGATGTGCTTGTGGACAGAAGAAAATTGTTGAATAACCAAGCAATAAATTTGTTACCAGAGAGACTACTTGGTCCAGAAACTCATAAAGCTCTTCACTGGCAATATTGGTATCTCATGAACTAGCATCTATAAATCATGGACCCTCTAACAAAAATGCCACTGTTGAAATGCAAAACGGGTCCTTTTTGTTGAAGTTGATCTTACTGAATATGCAGTTATATTTCATTCTTCAGATTTGATAAAAATCTTTTTTTTCCCCCTTGTTTTTCTAGGAAATTTGTTGGTTCTCTTGTTTCAATTGAGAGTGGAAAAGCTAACTACATATTGAGTGCTTAACATACTCTCTTTCAGTTCAATGACTTAACAAAATAGTGGATTTTGTCGTATTTGTATTTCTCGTATATTTAGGTATGATAAGATTATAGAGTTTGTATAATGGTTGATTTTGCAAAACTCAAAATGCGAGATCACTGCTGATGCATATTGCCTCTTCTGAGAGGACATTTTAGCACCAATTTTGTAATATGTATGTTACCTTTGTATTCCGGTATTGTGTGTAATATGATAATGGCAACTGTTTGTTATTGTTAGGTAGTTGCAAAACTAATAACTGCATATCAAAATTCTTTCTTCACGTGATAAAATTTCTTGGAACTCACTGATGAGTTGCTTTCCAGTGGATTCTGACATCTAACTATTGGAAGTAGTTATTTTCTTCATTGCTTTAAAATATTTCTTTTAATGATATCTGTGTCATCGAAACTCTAAATTGTAGTTTATTTTTTCTAAGTTTCACTATATGTTAAAGTTCTGTGGTTTATGCAGGTTGCCCTTGCACAATCCTGTTCAAATGCCTCTCCAGGTCTGCAAGAGAGGGCTGCTGGTGCTCTTTGGGGGTTGTCAGTGTCCGAAGCTAATTGGTATTTTCTATAAGTCACACACACATGTTGCAATGTACATGTTTATAAAATCTTTTTTGTTATACAAGATTCAATCATAGAATCAATTTTCAATGGTGCTAGAAGTATGTCATATGTTATTGTTTGTGAAATACTCTTTATAAGAGGATGGAAAGAACTTTTTCCGACCTACCACATGCGTGATATACTATTCAAGCCACATATCTCCAATTTTACGCATATATTATAAATTTGTTTATTGATGTCCTAAAAACAGATTTGGAACTTATCACAAGAAATAAATAAAATAAAAAAGAAGATTTGGAAAAGCTTTTCCGGTGGATTGTGCGGTTAATAAAATTTTTCACGTTGAGTCACTGGATGATGGAGAACAAGGCCTTACCAGAGAGGAGGGGTTTTGTTCAATCCTTAAACTTATAGGCAGTGTTGTTATTTTCAGCCACCCCACTGTGATATTTTTCGTAATCAATGTAAGCTTATAATAACATCAGAAAATGTGGCATGGTAGCATCACCGGATTGACACACACTCTATGCTTGAAAGATAATGAAATGATTTCTGAACTTTGTGGACTATAATCAGTATCTCGTTCTTGAATTCCTTCTAATTATTATTCTCATTTGGTGGGACAGTGGTACTCTCTATTAGTAATTTAATTTTTTCTGGTACATTTTATCTTACATATCAATTCTTTATATTCTTATTGATTTGCATCAGCATTGCTATTGGACGTGAAGGAGGTGTTGCTCCTTTGATTGCTCTAGCACGCTCTGAGGCTGAAGTAAGTATTTTATTCCCTTAGAAATATTCTGGACCAGTATTTTATATTCCTTGATGATAATTAATAATGCATATTTCTTTAAATGACTAGTGGCATCAGTCATAATTATTATCCAGTAACTACTATTACCAAACTAACAGTGTAAACTACTTGGCACATGAAGTTTGCATGTAGCACAAATCTAATATTTCTCTTCAGGTTTGTGATTGAACAGTAATTGCTTCTGCACCTTTTTCATATCTGATTGATATTTCTTGCTTGTTCATGACTTTAACAAGTCCATCTTAACTTCTGCATAGTACTTCTATTTATTTTTCTGTTATCAACCTTTACCCCTGTAATTTGTTAAAAGTAGATACTGATTTGGTGATATCATATTGGTACTTCTATCTCAGGATGTCCATGAAACTGCTGCTGGAGCTCTTTGGAATCTTGCTTTTAACCCTGGTAATGCTCTTCGTATAGTGGAGGAAGGGGGAGTTCTAGCCCTTGTTCATCTTAGTTCTTCATCGGGTTCAAAGATGGCACGATTTATGGCTGCATTGGCGTTGGCATACATGTTTGATGCCAGGTACAATGTGTAACTTCAACCTATTTAATACTTATGTTTATTTATTGTGTAAACTCTGCCAAGTAGTTTCACAAAACCTTTGCATTTATATTACTTTGGAGTGTGAGATTTAGTGCCCATTTGATTTGGCTTTTGAAATGAGCAAAAGTGCATTTTTAATGCGAAAAACTGTTTTGTTCCTTTAGGTGTTTGGTTGCATTCTGTGAAGCTTCTTAAGAATTAAATGTGTATCAGGAGAGGCTGTGAGAAGTCTTTTCGAGATTTTTTAGAATGTTAAATTGCTTGAAAGACCTTTGTATTATTTTGTAAATTCCACCACACCTTGTTATGATTGCAGTCTTTAACTTTTCCACAGGCATGCTTATAACTTTAATTTTCACGATATTTGTATAGAATGGATGAATTTGCACTAATAGGAACTTCAACGGAAAGTGCTTCAAAGTGTGTTAGCTTAGATGGGGCTAGAAGGATGGCTTTGAAGCATATTGAAGCTTTTGTTCTTACATTTTCTGATCCACAAGCATTTGCTGCTGCTGCTGCATCATCTGCTCCAGCAGCATTGACACAAGTAACAGAAACAGCTCGTATACAAGAAGCAGGACATTTGAGATGCAGGTTTCCTCTCACTCACTCACTGTCTCTCTTCTCTAATTTTGTGATCACCTAACAGGGTTAAAGAAGGAAACAAATTAAGTATGCCGATATTCATTTCCCAGATGGAGAGCAGGTTCATGCATTAGATTTTTGGTCTAATCCACCCTTATGCGTGGAATGAAAAATGACTCTCCTAGAACACATTTTTTTGATATGTGATGTTAATTTTCTAATGGAAATTGAAAGTTTCTTTTTGTGGGTTGCTCTATGTTCCATAGTGGAGCTGAAATTGGAAGATTCATTGCCATGCTTCGGAATCCTTCTTCTGTACTCAAGGCATGCGCCGCATTTGCTCTTCTCCAGGTAATTATAACATATTCTCACTTTTTCTGGGTTATCAAAACTTTTCATGTTTTTGAGTTATCTTTCTTCTTAATCTTGTTTTACTTAACTTGTGTTCATGTATTTAATTCTCAATCACAGTTTACCATTCCTAGTGGCCGGCATGCAATGCATCATGCAAGCCTTATGCAAGGTGCAGGAGCAGCACGCATTCTGCGTGCAGCAGCAGCAGCTGCAACTGCTCCGCTTGAAGCCAAAATATTTGCTAGAATTGTACTTCGCAACCTGGAACACCATCACCATATGGAACCTCCAATGTAAATCAGGATCTGACATGTTGGTTTAAAATTCACTGGTAAAAGGCTAATCATTTTGAGCTATGGAGTTTCCTTAGCACTGGTACAATAAAACTGTCAGAATATTTTCTGCTCCCTGTAACTATACAAAAATGTATATGAACCAAAATCATGTTCCCATGGCCCCACCTGTTAGGGTATTTAAAGGTGCTAAAACTAGGTTTGGAGTGATAATTTTCCCCTTTTTCTGTGTAAAAAATCCTTGCATGTTATGTTTACAAGGGATTTCCAATAGGGGATTGACTTAAGAGCTGATCAGTACCTCATTTTTTTTTTTCCTCTCTCTCACTATCTGTGTATTCTTTGTGACAATATCTTCCAGGTATGATCATAATTATTACAAGCCAGTTTGACTGAATTTGACTTTTGTTGTTCTAGTTTCCAGCCTCTTGGAAAGTTTGTTCACCAGGCAGCCTGAGTTGATGGGCTGAGATCTTGATCCGATTTGACGGAAATGATGCTGACCACTTTGCTCTGTTAGTATGTAATGTACCGAGAACAACACAACAATACTGAGAAGAACACAACAACTACACAACACTCGGTAAAAGTTTTTGGCCAAAAGCGGGTCAGATGATCGCGCAAACATGGACAAGATTTTAAATCACACGACCACTTACAGAGAGATTGAAGGTTAGAGACAATTGTCATACAAAACTATGGAAGGAACGGAATACGAGACTGGGATTAGACAAAATGTGAACACAAGGACGAGAGTCAAAAGTGTTGAACGAACCATTGCTGTTTAATTAAAGATTCTTAGCAAGTTTGCTAATAACACTTGGCACTTTGCAAAAAAGTACCCGAGAATCAGGTTGATTCCCGGGATTGGGGGGAACAGAAATTCTGGGTCTCAGGTTTGGTTTCGGGAAAGGCTAAAAAAACATGAACAGGGAAGAGAAGTTCTGTTTTATAAGATTGGTTAGAGAGTACGGGGACGACGCCCCAACTGCCATTCATAGTTTCGTACTTCAAAATCGATCTGAGCAGCTGAGTAGAACCTAGACTCTTGTGCATACTACAGCACGTGGACGCACGCACCTCAGTGGCAGTAAAGTAATAACCATTAATGATATGGGATAATAACATCTGGGTCCCTATTTTTTATCTATTTTTCTATAGAGAAGTATAATTTCCTTTTTGTATAAAAAACCCTCCACACTAGTGCTATTGAAATAAACAAATTATCCTCATGATACGTAATGCAAAACTAAAAATATATTATTCATTTCGATGAGGTCAAAAATTTTATTTAAGATGAATAAATAAATTATATTCTTATTTGTAATTAAAAATGATAACATGAAGTGCTTAATACATATAATAAATTAAAAATAAAATTATTTTTTTATTCGTAGTAAAATGAAAAGATTTGTGACTTTGATTGTCCGAATTCGTGTAGATATTTTAATGATATTACAGAGAGAATAATTTAATGGATATGAATTTGCCAAAAAAAAAAAAAGACTAGGAATTTATAAAGGTTATTCAAAGTTCGTGTGTGAAGTACAAAAATTAAAGAGAAACAGTGATGATCAGACACAGCACTGCACGTAGGATCAGTTTGGAAATGCGTTTTGAGTCTTAAAAACGCTTATAACTCTCCAAGAAGCACTTTCGAACGGACCCTCAGAGGGTATAGTTCTGGTTCATGGCATCAATGTCTAAACCCCTTAGCTTGGCAAATGATTCAACCTTTCCTTTCAGGGTGTGAAGCTCCCTCATCCTGCACACACAAAATACATCATCAAATCCTCTTTTTTATTTTAGTTGTAAAATTTTGTGTTTTTTCAGCAGGAAGACTGACCTTGCAATCTCCGCACGTCTTTTAGCTTCTTCTGCCATGAGATTGACGTCCCTAAAAGTGCTTCTCTCAGCAAACAGCTTTGTCTCGGTGGACTGCAGGCCGTGCACTGTTCGCTGCTCAGCTGCCCATGCAGCTTCACGAGCTTCCTTTCCAAAGCCCTTCTTGTTCGTGAATGCAGTCTGGTAAAAACAATTTGCAAATTGCGTAGCGTTAGAGAACTCCTAAAAGAAAAAGTTTTCACAATTCTGAATATACTCACCCTTTGGTTGACAACCAGGTCCCAAGCTCTACCACTGAGTGCGTATCTGATGGCAAATTTGAGGGGATCAAGCAGCAAGTAGGTTACAAGATTAAACAACCAAATCACACCTGTCCATCCCCAACCGATTTTTCTGATCCCTGCAAATTTCCAGGTTGCAGTGGCAGATATCACAGTGGCAATCTGGAAAAAGTTTTTTTTCTTTTAGTTAACACTCGATAAGAATATGGAGAGAAATGCATTAACTTTGCGAGGGCATGCGAAGTACCAGTTGAGCAATAATGAAGGCAACAACAAGTAAAATTCCTGGTCGCTCAGAAAATGACCAGCCCCTGGAACGAGTCACGAATATTAAGGCTTGGCTGATTGTGCTGACTTGAAGATACACAGCAGCCGCCATCCTCTCTTTAAGTTCAGCAGAAATTTTGTCGTCTGACATGTTAAAATGGTGCTGGTTTAAGTTCTTCACGTGGAAATATTTCTATAGAAACGAGAAAAGGAAGAAGGTTGAGCAGCACTAGCATTTTCTGTGCATAAAATGAGACTATATTAACCGAAAAAAAGTAAGTGAATTTACCGGAAAGAAGTTGGTTTCAAAAGCTGCCCAGAAGAAAACAACTGTCATGAGAGCTAGGTAAACACCAAGGACAATTCCAGTTGTAAATATTTCGCTGAGCCCCCAACTGTCAGGAAGTGGAGAAGGCCTTACTCTGTCTTTGGATATAGTCATAATAGTACCTATAAGCACGTGATATGAGTTAAGAAGAAGGATCAAATATAATTTTTAAATCTATTCAATGACTATAAAAGAAATGAAAACTAGAAAAGTTTACCATCATTAAGAATTGCAATGACAAGGACCATGAAAGGAGGAAAATCGAACTTCCAGAAGACTGTCAGCAGCATAAATCCGAGCTGTCATGCAAAAACCATGGCAAATTATATGTGACTAATATGGAGTATGAGTTTAATATTTTTTCCTTATTTTTCGGTACTCTAAATGTATACCCATTCGGATTAAAAGAAAAGCTTACCACAATACGTATAGTGATAGACACGGCATAAATCTGGGAAAAAAAATTTAGATTATCAGTCCCATAAATCAGGAGCTGAAGAATGTTCATACAGCCTAAGTATTGTTATTATTTTATGATTACCGTGTAGTTTTTCATTCTTTGGAAGATTGCACGGCTTGTTAAGACAGCGCTGATGATTACACTCAGACCAGGTTCCGTGAGAACTATATCAGATGCACTTCGGGCAGCATCTGTGGAATCTGCCACAGCAATTCCTATGTCAGCTTTTTTCAAGGCAGGAGCATCATTTACTCCGTCACCGGTCATTCCACAGATGTGCTTTCTATCTTGTAATCTTCTCACAATCTCATATTTATGTTCTGCAGGCGGAAAATATAGAATCACAATTTTAATGAAAGTTTAAATTTAGGACAAAGTTTACATATTTAAACCAGTAAACCGACCAGGAAAGACACCAGCAAAACCATCAGCTTTTTCAATGAGTTCGTCGATTGGAAGTGCTGCATTTGCCTCTTCTTTACTCTCACCAAGCAGAGATGAGGAGGGGTACATGTTTGTGCCCATTCCAAGCCTTCTTCCTGTTTCCTTAGCAATTGCGAGTTGATCACCTGCAAAAGTTTTCAGTGGATGAACGAGGAGAATAATGATCAAAGGCTGCATTAGACATCTATAAAGTAATTTCCTTATTTTGATTTTCCCTTCACATTCAAAACATCATCTCTGAGAAATAGTTCAGAATATTCATCAATAGGTAAACATACAAATATGGGAAATGGCTAGAGCAGAACCTGTGATCATTTTAACACTGACGCCAAGATCTAGAGCTCGTCTAATTGTTTCGGCACTGTCGTGGCGAGGAGGATCAAAGAGAGGGAGAAGACCAACAAATTCCCAGGGGCCACCAGGACTGTCCTTGGTACCAGCTGGCACTTCCTGGAGAGAAAGGAAACTACATTGTTCCAAGAGAAAATTGTACATTACAAATGTTAAGGAGTTCAGAAAAGGTTAATCACCTGGCGAGCAACTGCAAGTGATCTTAGTCCGCGTTCAGCAAACTTGTCAATTATTGCATGCACCTTCTTTTCAATTTCTGATTTGTTATGTGCCAGGTGGAGAATCTGCAAACCATTTACAGACAAAAAGAACTCAGCAGTTGGGAAAGCACTTTTATGAGTTGCTTTGATGACAATCAAATCAAATGTTATACCTGCTCTGGTGCACCTTTGCTAACTCTCTGCATTTTACCAGTGCCATCTATATACGTAAGTGCAGTCCTTTTATCCGTGGGATTGAATGGAAGGAAGTGAACTTCTTTAATTCCAGATCGTGCCTTCACATTAAATAATCATAAAATAGATCAAAATATTACCATTAACTTAGGAAGAATGCTCAATGCAATTTCTGTTGTTAATTCAGTACCTCCTTTGGGTCTGCCAACATTGAAACAATAGCAGCATCAATAGCATCTTGGTTTTCTAACCTTGATGCTCTCGCAGCCATAAGTACCACCATATCCTTGTCAACACCTCTGGCAAACACCTACAATAGCGTGAAATGAAAAAACAAAATCTTCAATTGCTGTGTGAAAAAGATTGATCAGATGGAACTTCTAAATAGTTCCTTATTTCTTTCATCGAAGTAAAGCAATATAGAGTCTAAATAGTTCCTTATTTCTTTCATCGTGGAAAGCAATATAGAGGGACTACGAGTATAACCTCAATCATATTTTTGTCAACTGTGAGTTTGTTTAGTGTCAATGTGCCGGTTTTGTCACTGCACAGCACATCCATTCCAGCCATTTCCTCAATCGCAGTCATTCTTTTTGTTATTGCTCCCTGCATCAGAAGTAGATGCTCACAAATCGAACAAAAATAAACTATGTACGTTTGGTTCATGAGGAAAACTATTTGAAGTTCAAAATTAAGGTCATTTTTTAAGTGTGGCTGCATTTTGGCAAACCTGCTGAGACAAGCGATGTGAACCAATGGCCATGGTAACAGAAAGAACAGTTGGCATAGCAATTGGAATCCCACCAATTAGCAGAACAAGTAGGTTATCTATACCAATGCGATATCCTCTCTCTTGAAGGCCATATATCACAATGATTTCAACAACCATTCCAACTGCAATTGAGAAAATGCAGAAGTTTCCAATTGCTGTCAAAACCTGGAAACATGAAATAACATAATAATTAATACCAAATTGACATTGTTATATTTTCTTCTTGCACAAATAGCTGCATAATCATGGTAAATCTTATGAGAACCTGCTGAAAATGCCCGACGTGTGTGGTGTTTTCAACGAGATGCGCTGCCTTCCCAAAGAAAGTATGAACTCCGGTTGCAATAACAATTGCTTCTATTTCACCTTGCTTGCATGTGGAACCTGAGTAAACTCCATCACCAGGATTCTTAGTTACTGGAAGAGACTCTCCAGTAAGTGCTGACTGCATGTAAGAATCAAATTTGTCAGATCCAGAAGAATAAACTGCCTCAGAAAATTTTACATGTTGTGTGAATTTTTTGCCTGATCAATTTTCAAAGGATCTCCTTCTATTAAACGTGCATCGGCTGGAACAATATCTCCAAGTTTGATACTGACTATATCCCCAGGAACCAACTCTGCAGCATCTTCCTCACTCCATCTTCCATCACGTAAGACCTGTAATTGAAATAGATTTAAATTTTTGTAGCTAGTGCAATGGGGTTGGTTTCTGGAAAATAAATCTGCAAAAAAAAGAAACCTTGGCTTTTGGGGCCAAGCGAGCCATAAGCGCAGCAGCTGCATTTCCAGCATTGTTTTCCTCTATAAAACTGATTGTAGAATTGATTATAAGCAAGATAACAATTCCAACGAAATCATGATAATCTGGATCTTTTCCCTGAACAATAAAGAAATCACCACTAAATTTTTTTATTGAGAAACAGAAGATTGATTAATTCTGAAAGACACAAATAAAATTGAAGAGACATAATAGACATACCCCTCCATGTGCAAGAGCAATCGCCATAATAGCCGCAGCTTCCATGACCCATGACAGAGGATTCCACATAAAGCCCAAAAACTTCAGTATTTTACTTTCCTGTGGAAGAAAGAAAGAATAGCTTCAACACAATTACTGGAAATATAGAACAAAAACTAAAAATGAGATATCACATTTTAAGTGAACAATTTTTGTCGAACCTTTTTCTCCTCGAGTTTGTTGTACCCGAATAAATCCAACCGCTCTCTAACATCATAAGAGCTCAAGCCCTTTCTTGTGCATTTCAGATTTTCAAAAACTTCTTCAAGAGGAATATTTTCCTGCATCAAACAATCATCATAATTCCTCAGGACCGCAATACAGAGCAAAAAACAAAGAATTATAAATGCTTATTGATATCTAAGTTGAACATGGCCTGACAGCAAACATTTTTATCAAGCACATACCAGATCAACAGCTTCCTTGATGACAGCATCAAGGGCAATGGACATCTCAATCATTTTATATCTCCTTTAGCTTTTCAGCAAGCGGTTGGTATCGGTAAAAAATGTGCACTGCCAAGTATAATACATCAATTTCTTACAAGGTTTGTGTACAATTTTCCATATCAATTAACTAAGTTAGGACATTCCCAATTTTGCAACATCAATTAACTAAATAAACCAAAATGAAAATGTAGTTTCATACCTATAATTGACTGCAATTTTTTGAAATTATAACTCACTCCAAACTTCTTCCAATCTTGAACACTCTGAACAGACCAAGAGAGAGTTTGTTTGTGAAAGACTTGCAGTGAATAGAGGATATATAAAGCTAGCTGAAGAACCAGTCAACATCTAAAATGAATTGGAAAAAATAAAGAAATAAAAAATAAAGAGAATCACAATGCTACACTGGAAGTGAGAAAATACGTGTAGCATTTGTGAAGCATTTGAAAGAGACAAGAAGAAGAAGACGACTTTGTTACTGGTAGAGATCAGCCGGCCAGCGTCAGCAACCGCTCTAGTTACCTAGCTCCCCATCTGATGTTTAAATGTTCATTAATTTGCCGCTCGACTTGGTTTCCACGTTAACTCCCATAGCATAACTTTTCTGATGATTATTTTTGTCTAGAATTTCCAACCAATAACTTCTTATTTTAATCAGATGTGGTGATCCATGAAGTTGGATTGCGTTGCCGCAACAGAGTCACGGAATATTTGATTTTCATACGCAAAATAAAAATAATCACGGAAATGTATTTTTATACGAAATCTTCTGTACATGTAATACGATTGGAAGGCTGGGGACTCGGTGTTCAGCAACTTATTTGAGATTGTTTACAGGCTAATACTTCGACCCCTTAGATGACCAAAGGACGGCCGGAAAAGTCAGACATGCCGCTTGGAACAGTTCTATATTCCTTTCCATTAATTGCAGAAACATTTGATATCACTGAACTTCTCCTAAGTGATAAATCCCATAGCCGTGACCAATTTAACACTCAGCCAACATTCATACTTACAATGATTTCAAAATGCATCTGCATACCAGGATGTCTATCAGCAATATACAATCTTTCACACACCCGTAATTTCTCTCCATTCTTCGGAGATTCAGATTCAAGCAAATGAACCAGTTTTTATTTCTCGTGACAAATCCAAACTCGCCTGCTGTCTCACCATTGCCTAGGAGTTCCATAAGGAAAAAACGGATTCCTGTATCTCGGGCCGTAAGACCTTTTGATAATTTTTCAATCACATTGCCGTCAATGATATAAGCACCGGCAATGTTTAAACCGACATCTTTATAATGAATCTGAGAAATGCTGTTTAGAAGGTTTTCTTTAGTTCTTCGTATAATTTGAATCCCTTCTTGGACCGTAGAAACTTCCCCGATCATTGGGGATTTTGCTTCTAAGAACCCTAACTCAGTTCCAAGCTGGTTAAGTACAGTACCACCCTTGCCAAATCCCAGGATGAAAGTTTTCGGTTGATTGAAACATGATACAGATGTGCTGGCAGAGTGTGATTCTCTCTGTCTTCTTGAAATTATTTTCTTCGTCTGTCATATTGACCAAAACTAGTGTAAGGGAACTGATAATGCCATGGAAGTGCTGAGCATATGCAGCAGAATAGCCAGGAGCTCATTTGGAGTAAAAATGTGATTAATCGCGACATTATCTAAAATTTAATCCGATAACCATTGAAACTATTTACAATATCATAAATTCGTTACACACACGAATCTGATATGATGAATAGCAAAACCATTACTCTTATTTCTTCAAATCTCAGAATCTCAAAAATCTAAAACCCATCTGAAACCGTTTTCATTCTCCACTCACACATTTCTACAGAGTTATGCTACAAATTCTTATGAAAGGAAAGCTTCGATTTTAACGGAAGACAAGAAACATGCAAACAATGAAGAAATAAAAATGAAAACCAACTACAAATAAATTCGCGAGATTAAATCCAAAAACAAGCAAAAAGATGATTATTATTATTATTGTTATTGTTATTTTACCTCTTGAAGCCAAATTTGATAGGAGAGAAACGGTAGCTGTAGAAGCTGGAACCCAATCGAGCTATACGATTTCGGCTCACCCCGGGAATTCACAGAAGGAACAAAATCTTTATAAACAGCAAACGACCCGTTAAAAACAGAAGCTTCGATAACCCATGCATTTACAGAAGTACCAAATTTGGAAACCAGAACTTCAGCTATGTTTAGTAAATCAGAGAATTTTTCAATCACTGGATTTCCAGGCCTTTCAACACGACCTCCGGTAAAAAAAAAATAGCATTTGCCGAAGGATCCTGTTCCATAGAAAAGAAAATCACGATTTTTCATAGTTGTGGTGTGATTTTCACTGTTTCGTAGCTGAAGACAACTTACAGTTAGTGCTTTTGAAGAAGCAGAAAAGCAGAGACATGCTCCGACTCCGCAAAAATTGGTAGCGGAACTCTCAGTATACGGCTCTAACGACCCGTTGATAAATTTCGGATTAATGGAATGGAAATGACGATTTTACTCGGCAGTTGCTTGCTTCATAAATCTAGTTTAGTCGTTTGTTGATTCTTGATGCAGAATGCAGAGTTGGCTTTCAGTTTCGGAACGGATAATGGGTGAGAAAATGTGGTTCTGATTTCGGATCCGCGTATTCTGAGCCTTTGGGCTTACTAGGCCGAATCTCACCCAGACCACTTTTTTTGTTATGTGGTGACTAGGAAGGGTCTACCGTCAACGGTCCTTAACAATTTACTAAATAGTGAACTTCTCGATCTCCAATTGAGTTAACACTGCATTATATAATATAGCTAACGACAGGTCCGGCAACACCCAATTCTCCACTAGGCCGAAGCTTTATTTCTCGGCGTGGTGGCTTATTCTCAGTTAGTGGTGAGCGAATGTGTTATGTTCAGCTGCAAAATTTAATTAAATTAAACTCTGTTGGCACAGTTTGTGTTTTCGGAAATGGGAATATTGATTTGAAATCTCCATCTGAGATAGAAACAAGGATGCATCTTTGCCTTGACACGCAGTCGCAAGTTGTTCTTCTATCGTCAGTGGTTGGCTTTATTGCCTTGAGATTCTTCACGCCATTGATCTCATGCAGAAGGCGCCAGCAGTCAGATAAGGAGTGCAAGAGGCCAGAGATGCATCAACTTGACCGCAAGTGACGGCCTCTCCGGAATTCACCAAGACATTAACTGCAGTTCAGTAGTTAAGACAACCAACCTTGATGCGATAAAGCCTTTCATTTCGAGCTCACATTTATTTCTTAATGAGCTTCTGCTTTGGTGAACAAGCGTACAACATACATGTGCTTGTATGCTTGTTTGAATATTTTGTCAATATCGAAAGTTGTTTTAGGCGTTTCAGACCTACAGGTGAATGAGTTGCTGAAAATGGTGACGGAAAGGAAAGGAAAGAAAAGATAGAACAAGAGAGGGGAAGTGTGAATGTGATTCTAATTGTGTTCCTAAGAAATTAGTTGCCTTTGACAAGGATTAGTTGAGATAAAATTACACTAGTTGAATAATTAATTCAAATAATTAAATTTTTTATTAAAAATTATTTGTAACAATTATTATTTATTATTAATTTGTGATAAATAGTACATAACTTATATTTAAAATAAAATTTAAATTTGAATAATTAATAATAGGATAAAGAAAAGTTTCTTTTAAAATTTATCATCTTTTTATTTTATTTTTTAAAATTTTATTAATTATTTTTTATAATTTGATCTTAGTTTTCAACAGGAAGTATTACAAATCAGCAATTTCACACACTAAGGTTAACTCTTATTAAATTAAAACTTGGTATATCAAGGGGCTGATAAAGCACAGTAGAATTATTATTTTACAAAGCATCGTATAACTAAATACGATTTAAAGAGGTTGGCAGAAACCAAAGTTCACCCTCTCGCTTCCATTTCAGTTAATGCTGAAAAATTGACAAGAAACAATAATTAAACAGAGTTTTCAAGATTTAGGGTAAACAATATGTTAGTCAAAAATGGAAAGTTGATTTAAAAAAAAAAAATGAAACCCACTTGGCACAGTTGGTGGACTTGGAGATGGGAATATTGATCTGGGCACCGCACTTTGTAGGAAGAGGTAAGGCTGCATCTTCTTTTATAATTGGATAGCGGGCGGCTGCTGCCTTAACACAGTCGCAAGCCGCACGTCTATCGGCAACCGTTGGTATGATTGTCTTCAGATTTTTCACGCCATCACAGCATGCAGCAGCAGGATTGCCCCCGGTCGTCAGATAAGGAATGAAAGAGGCCAGATGCGTCAACTTGGCCACAAGTGACAGCCTCTCCTGGCTTCACCATGAATTGGACCATAGCAAGCAAAACCAACATTGATAAAGGCAACTCCTTTCATTTTTGCTAGTATCAATATAATACTTGGAACTCCGAGTTTCTAATGATCTGTGTTGAAATGGAAAGCTGAAGTAAGGTATATATAGCATACAGGTGATCAACAAAGTTAGAATTGTGGGTCTCGAAATGACAATAACAGTTGCACAATTTTGGCTGCTTCTTTGATTTATAATGTCACATAAGCTTCTCAATCTTAATCTCATTTCCTCTGCAATTTCTGTTAGTTCTATGTCATCTCTATGGAGAACATTAATTAATTTAATAATTGTAGCATCTGTTGGCATAAAGCTGTTAACACTCTACCTTGGTTTCACTTTATGAACAGATTTGAACTGTTGCTGTTACAATATTACTTCAGGATTGAAATTTAAACACGTTTTGTCGACCACATAGAATGTTAGTTCCGTCCTTAATGGTGGAATAAAGAACCGTGATGACCAGTTAACTTTCCTATGGTGGAATAAAGAACCGTGATGACCAGCTTCCTTTTCTTTTAGTATAATTGTTAAGCTTAGACATCAACCATGGAGATCAACAAATCAAAGAAAATGATGTTCACAAGATCGAATTACCAGACAGTAATCAATCAATTCTGTAACCAATTCATCAGATAAAGATTCACACACGTAGAAGAATAACTAGCAAGCAAGAAACAACAAAGAACACCAGCTGAATTCTTAGCAAACAAGAATCAAATAGTTTATTTTCTTTCTTCGAACTGTACAAAGAAAACCAAGAACTTGAACTTAAAGGAACAACACACATCCCAGATTTCTCCTCTAATATTTTCAACCTCTACTGTTTCTTTCTATATTCTCCTTCTCGAATCAAGAACCCCTTTTCATTCTTACGCCCTTTTCTGTTTTTCTTCTCTTTTCAGTTAATAACTAACCCAAAATATATAACAGAAAACTAACCAGCTAAGCCTATGTTTTCTTGTCATGTCAGCTTCCTTTTATAGCTTGGCAAAAGACTCCTTAGCATTTTACAAGACTACCCTCAAGTCTTCCATTGTGAATTGTGAATCATTATTCACAATAGTATTGCTGAATTATAAAATAACAAGCATAATAATTATCAAATAAAAAAAAAAAATCCGTTTCCCTTGCCACCTGTTTTCACCTGCTTCTAGAATTCAGCTTGTGGTGTCAAGTGAGGTAAATTTACACAAGAGGTTTTGAAAGATTCATGCATTC
This sequence comes from Khaya senegalensis, assembly GCA_032402905.1. Taxonomy (NCBI): domain Eukaryota; kingdom Viridiplantae; phylum Streptophyta; class Magnoliopsida; order Sapindales; family Meliaceae; genus Khaya; species Khaya senegalensis. The sequence goes on along the minus strand of CP135542.1, from coordinate 11,974,162 downwards.
AATAAAATTGTACTGCACATTTTTAATACAAGCTTATTAATTAAGGCATTTTTTGTTAATTCTGCAATGCCGCTTGTTTGAAGCTTTTGATGATAAACTGAAATTCAATTGTTCTTATATGAACTTTGAAGCTAATCAGAGGTACTATATATTTCTTACGATTAAACCTCAGCAATTTGTAGTTTTAATCTGTATTACTTCCCACTAAGGTAGGGACATATCATTTCAATGTTTAAGAAGTAAGAAGCTTAATTAGGTAATTATTATTAATTAAGTAGTAAAATTACATGTACTCATTGAGCATATGATGCTAATTAATTGGATTTATTTATTACCCACCATGAAATTCCAAAAATTTAAGGAGAAACATAATGAATATTAGCCTCTTCCTTGTCGTTTAATACAGTCGACTAGGTCTATGTAACAAAAATAAGATGTCAATAATTTGAATTAGAAAATAGAAAATAAAGATAAATTAGACTTACACTTCATTTTGTCTTCAGATTAACATAAACCACACATGAAAATACTTGTGTTCTATTAAGAGTACCAAAAAACTAATGCCAGTTATTCACAAATTGATTGCCTACATCAGCTGAACTAATCTCATTTCTTCTCTTCTTAGGGTTTGACGAGCCTTCTACTTGACGTGGACGATGACGGAGACGTGGACATATATATCATCAAAACGATATTATTTTAGTTGTTACTTCTTTGTTTCTGCGAAATTTCATCATCGTGGAACGAGGATCCTCGTGTTTTAATATAATAAAGGAGAATTATTGGATTTGAGAATATATAACATCATGTGAAGACATTTTTAGTAAAATACAATGCTACCATATGCCTTGATTCAACTTATTAGCAACAACCTGAGACTTAAAAAATCAAAAGATTTTAGAATATTCCTGTTGTAAGATTTTTTTTTATTTTTTAAGACAGACAAGAACTCTTTTATTTTTTATTAATTTTTATTTATTAAAAAATTAAATTGAAATAAAATTTAAATTTTTTATTTTTTTATACTCGTATTTACTAAATTTTTAAAAATTAAAGATAAAAAAATTAACAAAAAATTTTTATTTAAAAAAAGATAATATTTTTGACAACAGTGAAAGCAAATAAAAAGACTAAAGAAAACAACATAATTTTTACACAACGCTAAAAAAAAAAAAAAAAGAGAGTAAAGGTAAGCATTAATAAATAAATTAATGTCTGCATGATTCATGATAATGTATATAAAATAGAATATTGTTTCCAGAATGAGTCCCCACAAATTGAGAATCAGGAGCATTTGATTTATTATAGCAATGAACCATATTCTTTTCTGTTTTCAATCAATATTTGATTCATAAATAGAACCCAACTAAGTATTAAAACGTGATAACGATTATTATTATTAGCAGTTCAACATTTAATTACCTTCTCATCAACTGTACTTTTGTCCTTGTCTTTCTTCCTGTCTGAATCAGCCGTTTCTGCATCAAATCTTCTTGTCATTTTGTTCCAGTACCTGATGATCAGACAAAAAGAAGGATTAAATTAAGAAACCGAGGACCAGTTATGGCATAATTCAGAATATAAAAATTTCGCCTTACTGCATATTTTCAAAATAGATGGCCCGCAGTATTCTCGGTATTAGGCGGACAACTTCATTTCGAATCTAGATAATCACAGTCAAAGACAGGAAACCGCAATTACATGTATAATTAAAACATGTGATCAAATTCCTCAGTGCTTATAGTATCATATACCTGAAATTCCATCAGTCTCTTGGCCATTGCTCGTTATATTAACTGAAGGAACTTCTTTCAGAGTCCTTTATACGTAGGTACACGGAGAGTTAAAAGAGGCCGTGCATGAGTAATCGTCATCTCGATAATTCTTAGTCCCAGCTATGAACAATGACAACACACTGAAATATATACTGTTGGAGTTCATGCTTTAGTAATCTTTTTTGAACGGAAATTGGGGTGATTTGCCCTTAAAACTGGATGACTCAAATGATATGATTGTCTACGCTGCCGATAACTAAGCGAGCCGTTAACTACGGATGGAATCCAACAAACGATGTAAAGGTAGCAGCTTTAAAGCCGCCGAAGCTCTGAGAAGAAGCAAGTAAGAATAAGGTGGTGACTGATGAGGGCAAATCAAAAGACACGTTATAAGGACGTGAGCAAACGGACGTCGGGAAAGTGCATAGCGGATACAAGAAGAATCACGATCAATCTATGGAATATAGAAGTTTAATGAGGTGGAAAACTGTTTAGGACTTGTAGCTTTTATTGGAGAAGCAATTTCTCAGACGAGCTTCACAAAAACGATGTCGTTAAGAAAACTTTACAATGATGTCAGAGTCGTCGGAATGGGAAAGCCTTCCACATGGTCTGGAACAGATTTAGGCCTTCGGCTTGACTAAAACCGAAAGCTTTGGTCTCGGGCATTACATGGGCCTGGCTTTTTGGGCCTCCATTGTCGGATTCTATAATCAAAATCGTAAATTTCATTCTATAATTAGACAGAGACATAGTCCATCCTAGCTTATATTTGTTTAAAAGTGATTAACACGTGTTCATCTTAGCTATGTCAGGATGGGGTTTATTAAGTGAGATCCGTTCAGTTAATAATGGGAATTTTCGGTTGCTTCTTCTCCATTCATAAACTCAGGCTTTATTTGATTTTTGATTCAAAATTTAAATTTAGAATTTGAATTATAATTAAAATTTGAAGTTATTTTCATATCATTTTCACTATTAAAATTTTGTTAGATAAGCTATTGAATAATAATAATAATAATTAAATTTTGTAAAGTGTATTTAAAATAATTAAATGGAGAATCATTAAAACTCTAAAAATCTTTATGATATAGGACGAAATAAGGGGTCAAAAAGTCTTCTTTGAGTCAATTTTATTTTTTCTTATTTTAATAAAATATATTTTATTATTTATTTTCTATTTATTTTAATTATATTTATTATTTTAATTTTATTGCAATTGGAATTTATTTATAAAAGTACTCTATTATAAACAAATATTTTAATAGTCTCACAAAGTCTAGAAACTTTTTATAAAATATATTTTATTCTTTCCTTGAATTATTTGTTCTATTAACATCTATTAAAATGATATTTTATTATTTTTTAAAATTATTTATCTTGTCGTATCTTCTAGAATTATTTATCGTGTTAATGTATACTAAAATAATTTCAAATCATTTATCTTATCAATATCTACAAGTATTATTAATCTTGTAGTGGTTACTAGAGCAATACTAATCACAGTGTCATAGCATTATTTTTCTTTATCTCATCAATGTCATAGTTTATTTTATATCTTATTAACACCTATTAAATTGATACTAATATCACAATATTATTATTATTTTATCAATACCTATTAGAATGATACTAATATGGTTCTTTAATTAAATATATTGAAATAGTTATATTGTCACTCATCAACATTTACTATAACTATATTGATTACCATGTCAAATAATGGAGTATGTGCAAATACTTATGTTAACAACCGAGTATTCACTTTCTTTTTAGGGGATAAAATGAAAAAGAAAAAATAACAAAATAAAATAATTCTTTATACAAAACTTTTTGTATCTCATCTAAGTGTATTTACATGGAGAAAATTGAATTGAAATCATGAATAAGCATGGCAATCAAGTCTTGTAGTTTCTTGTAATAATCAACATGAAATCAAACAAGTATTTTTTCTTTTTCTTTCTTTTCTTTGTATCTCACTACATCTATAACATATGTATCTCTTCTTTATTTAATTGAGCCTATTGATTATTTCAATTTTTCAAAGAAGATATACAGAGTTTGCTGAGTAAGGTTTGAGAAAGAAAGAAGATTATAAAATAATAAGACAAAAGAAGAGAGGATTGGCTATAGGTGAATGATGCAGATGGTGTTTTAGAAAGAGTTTTAGTACAACTAAAATGAAAAAATATCTGAAAACATATTTTACCATCTTTTAAATTTAAATTAATTCTTATAATTTCATTTAAAAATGAAGTAAGCAAAACGTAATTTCTTAATATTGTTTGTATTATATGTTCTTAAAAATTGAAACCTGTATTTAATTTATATATTAAACAAGTTATTAATTTGTCCCTTTTCTTATAAAATAAAAATGAAAAACATGTTACCGCCAACTTCTGTCCTAATGATAGAGATTTTTATTATATGAAAATTTATAACAATAAAATAAAATATACACGCATTTTTAATGCAAAGATTTTTTTATACATTAAAAATACGAATATTTTTATATTTATAATATTATTTTTAATTAAATATATGTATATTTTGTGTATAAAAAAATTTCTCTTAAACGCGCCCCACATAATAAAAGTCGTACAAAGAATTGATGTATCAATATTACAATGATATATATTGATGATAGAAACATTTTCTTTCGTTTCCCATGTTCATTGTGCATCATCATATATTCATTTTTAATATTGATATCAAAGTTTTTGTGGCACAAAATATTCAACAAAGGTGGCTGGTTGGTTGGACAAACTAAACAGGGCAAAGAATGCCCAGAATCTCGTGTTAGATTACGAATGGAGCCATATACCAGAACACATTGATAGTTACGTGTATGCACATATATATGTATGTACGTATGTATATGTCTATGTAGATGTATAAACACACACTTAATTAAGAAGAGACATAAAAATTTTACGAATTCCTTTTTAATGTTACCATGAGGATACTCATACCATTAAACTAAGAAATTTTGCAATCCTATATGAATTGTGTGGCTGATCAACAACTCAATAGATTTTATGGTATAGAGAATTCTTCTAACCTCTTTGAGGAGATATTCTTTACAACACATTATTACAATTGCATCTTCTAGTCACATGGAATGCCAAATTAAACACATAATTACAACAAGTTACTCATATTCTAGCCACATGAAATGACAACTTAATCGTATCGGCGATTGCATCACAAGATTAAGGACGTGTAGGCTATATGTGATAGTAATGTGTCATAATTTTTAAGCCACAACTAATATGAGATAAAATTAGCAATTGTCAATTATAAATGAACAAATAATTTAAGTAATAGTTGTAAAGTAAAAGTAAGTATTTATTAGATACTTTATTTATTATAATATTTTAAAAATATTAAAATGCAATAATTCTAAACTAAGTCATGTGTTGATATGTTATAAAAATATGAATTAATATTTAAAGATAAAAAATAAAAAATTATCATACAAAAAGTTTATATAAAAAATACTTTTAAAATGTGTATATGATATAAAATAAAAATAATAATTATTTAAAAAATATAAATTTGAGTGATTTAAAAATATCTGTACAACAAAAAGATATTAGAGAAATAACTAATATAAAAATATTATTCAGTCTGTAAAAGAGTTACAAGTGATAAAGAATAAATATAAAATTATTTTTATTTTACTAAAGTAAGAAATACGAAATTGATTTAAATAATATTAATTTAAAAAATCACTTGTGTTGCTTTTATAATCTATACATATTTTAAGAAGTAACTGAGTACAAAATTGGTTTTTTTTTTTTTTTTTAGTGTAGGCATAGGCCAGCCAAACTCGTCTAAATTCGAGGTTGGTCTGAGTTCTGAAAGGGAGGCAAAGCAATCAATAAAATCTCCATGAAAATCTCTGAAGACTGCCCTATTCCCAATCTCGCTAGCTACGAGAGAAGGACAAAGATTGTATTACCTGTAAGAAGCAACAAGAATGTCAGTAATACTTGCAAACTCAACATGTAATGATCAGGATTGTTTGTGCAAGTAAATTGTAACTTTTTCAGCAAAATTAAAAGCAATTAAGCAGCAAAATTCCTGCATCCCCACAACTCATATCATTATACAGTGGAAGAGTGAAATTATAACTGTACTGTGGTTTAAAAGTTGAAGTAAATACAATAAAGCAATGCAATTATTGGACAAAAAAGAAGAAGTGATTTTTAAGTTAAGTGCTGTCAAGTTAAAGTTACTGGGAGGTTGTTGGGTACCAAAAATATTTTAGTAAAGAAGAGTTAAAATTAAATTTTGGGTTGGCTTCATTATTACCCTATTAGAAAATGAGGAAGTAGTGTACAGTATGATCTTATCTTATCTTTTACTGGAAATATAAACAACCGGTGAGGGCGCTATGAACGATGACAAATTCTCTGAAATTATCACTCAACTCAAGACAAATAGTACATTATTTATTAATAAAGTAAGAAACAGACAGAAAACCTGGTCAGTAAATAAATAAACCACCAAGCATTAGAAACCACATTCAAGTTGAGTAAATAATACTATCAGATAAGTATCTTTACCATTTATTTACCAATTAATCTATTAAAAAAATATTATCGAAAATCCATTGATTTCTTAAAAGTAAAATTATTTTCAGTTGTTTTTCGTGCGGGGTCTCCCTCAGTGGGACCACCCCATAAACATTACTGTTATTTCGCAGTAAACCCTCACCAACATCTGTATAAATATGAGAATCAATTCCTTTTTGACTCCATAGCCAAGAACTCGTTCAGCTCAACTTCAATACACTCTCTTCAAATCCTTCCAAATTCTACAAGAAAAGAAAAGAAAATGTTTGGAGAAAGCATTTCGGAATCCGATTTGGCTCTCCTGGATTCAATCCGCCATCACCTTCTTGACGATGACTTGGAGTTGGAAGACTTTTCCCTCAAATTTCCATTATTAGAGAATATCGTCGAGTCGGATTTTCATCTTCTTCAAAATATTCTCGACGATGACTTTGACGTTCTTGCGTCATCGCCTATAGAAACAAACTCTAGCAACGCACCCCTGCATTCACCAACTTCGAGCTTCAACAATTTCTTTGTTGCGGACAAGTTTGACGATTTTCCACCATTGCAAGCGAGTAACCCTAAATCCAACGATGCTGCGCCTCACAAAGATTTACGAGACGGTGGTAACGTGGGTTGGATTTCGTTTGATCATGTGGATGATCAATTTGAAGCAAATATTGAAACAACCCACGAGATGATACACCAGAAGTCGGTGGCCGCACGTGAGGCCTACGGACAACCGAAGGTCGTGCATTACAGAGGTGTGAGGACGAGGCCATGGGGGAAATATGCAGCGGAGATTAGAGACCCCAAGAAAAACGGGGCACGAGTTTGGCTGGGAACTTACGATACTCCGGAGGGTGCAGCTTTGGCTTATGATAAAGCCGCTTTCGAGATGCGCGGCTCAAAAGCTAAGCTTAATTTTCCTCACCTACTCGGCAAAGTTAATTTTAAGCCGGTTCGAGCTGGCAATAAGCGTGGCTCACCGGAGCCATCTTCTCCTTCTTCTTCTTCTTCTTCTTCTTCATCCACGTCATCATCTTCGTCATCCACATTGCAGGAAGATTCTCCAAAGCCGAAACGGAAAAATAGTAAGGGCACAAGAAAGGCGGTTTAAGCCTGTGGTCGTCGGAAAAATGGATCAAATAGAGATCCGTAGCAACAGGCGCAGAATTAGCACCGGATTGATTATCAAAACTTACGTTTTTACGATAATAACGTGCGAGCGTCATTACCAGAAACGGATTTTCTTAACATGTAATGGAATGTATGCTCGTGTTATTAGCCGAAGGAAGTTTTCGTAGCATGTAACGTGATACGTGTAACTTATTAATAAGTATAATAACCGTTGTGTGTTACAAAATGTTGTAGTTTAACCTCATCGTATTCTAGTTCATTCTGCTTTCCATTATTAATCAAACTTCTCCTGTTTCCCGGGATTCTAGCTGATGAAGCTACCTATTTGTAGTAATTTGGACAAAATTTATCACACACACACACATATATTCTCAGTTCATCAGCAGTAGAGAAGAATAAAATACGCCAAGCATTGTTAGCTTAGAAATTACTATGAAAAGAGCTTCAGAATTTTATGGAAGTCAACACTGTTATTCAGAGGTATTGATGCGTTTATTTCTTGAATCTCTTGCAAGTTAATCTCACTCATATCAAAGTTTCTCCATTGTTTTGTTTGATATTCCCTACTTACTAGTTATTTTGAGAATTTTTACATGAAACTTTTCAAGGGACCGAAAACTTGCATTGATTTTCGGCATCTATCTGACCATTTAAGTAAATAAGACGCCTAATTCAGTGGTTGTATGATCAGATCTCCTGAAAGCTTCGATTTTCCCTTGTATGTTTTCGAAAGGAAACTCCAAAAGCAGAAGAACAAAAACTAAATACAGATAACGTGATTTTCACCCTCTAAAGGCTACAGCAAACGGAAACAGAACCGAGTGCCCAGGTCCATTTGCAATAACTAATTTGATACGGAATCTTGGAACATGACAACCTCTGGGACTTCAGTACAAATAAACAGTCGATACTTTAACCAAGTGATTCGAATCTGAAGCAAACAAAAAAAAAAATGAAAAAAAATTCACAGAGAGAAAGCTAGTGGTAATTTTGAAAGTTGTCCGTGATTAAATCGGAACATGGCTGCATCCGGGATTGGTTAAAAAACAGGCAAGACATTAAAGAAACCAGATAGAGAAAGCTGGTGATAATATCGAAAAGTGGCCCGTGATTAGACCCCTCAAGAAAGGCGGGTGGCAATTTAATAATACGAATGAATACTTTCTTTAAGTGGAAAGTATAGATTTAGACAATCAGACAAAAATAGATTATTACTTACTTTCTTTAAGTGGAAAATATAGATTTAGAAAATCAGATAGAAATAATTATTCATTAACAGGCAAGAACAATGGACCACAAAAATAGGACCACAAATCGGACCACCAAGAAACTGATTGCGTAAATTAACAAAAAGATTAAAAAAATATTCTATTAAATAGGACCGCCTACCTGGTTTTGTTTTTCGCTTTATTTATATTTGTTAAGTGTATATCGCTGTCGCCAATTTTACTTCAAAATCTATTATTTCATTCAGAGCTTGTAATTAATACAGAGGGAACTGGATTAAATATTGCGTTAAATGTAAGATTGATGATCAGGACAATTAAATGCACCCCACCCCAACTGGTTAAACAACCCTATTTTAAAATATATATATATATATATATATGACAAGATGGGTGCATTTAGCATTAATATTATCGTCACATCAACTTCCTGGTTAATCATTTTACACAAAGTATACTTATTACTATTATTAATACAGATTTCATGAGGCTACAACATCGTTTGGGATAGTTCAAATATACTTTCTTCTTCTTCTTCTTTTTTTCTAATCAAGTAGTTAATTAAAGTATTAATTACATGTTTCTCGCTGCTTAAAACATAATTTAATTATTATTTTAAATATTATTTTAATAAAAATTGTGTTAGTGGTGTGAACCCATTTTTGATGTGAACCTTGTACAGATAGTGAAATATTTTGTTGCAAAACAATGAAACATGCAACCTGTATATCTACACATAGACACAAAAAGAAAAAGAAAAAGAAAAAGAAAATATAAATATCACTTGTCATATTGATGGGATTATAATGTATAGAGATTGATATAGATTGACAATAACACTTGTCTAGAAGTGAAAATAATGGCATGTCTATTTCTTTCCAGATACTACTAACAACAACAACAACAATAATAATAATAATAAACTTAACATGATCAAATTTTCAAAAAAAGTGGCCAAGATAGAACAAATTACCCTTTATTTCTTCATATCCTGTCCCTCAAATTTTCGATCTCACAAGATGCATTTGGCTCCAGTTTTTTTCACGATGGAATCGTGACACATCATATTTATGTATTCGAGGCAAGAAAATAATGTCAATTTCACGATTAAGTTAAAAGCCAAACTGTTAGCTTCACGTACGTGGGGGACAGAGATACATCTTAGAGGAGGGACCAGAGGAGGATAGATGGTAATTTTATTTTCATTTTAATTATTTCCTGAATGAAATTATTAAAAAGTTGATGGATTACGACACTGCTTTTTGTCAGAAAGTTAGAGGTGTAATAAAATAATTTGATAAAAATTTAAAAATAAGTTTGCTTCTCAGTATTATGAAAAGGACTTTTCCGGCAGTGACATTACTTGTTTATTTCACTTTAAACGTGTAGTAATGATAATGTATGTGTTTGCGCCGTATACAAGTTAACACAGAAAGGACATTAGAATATTCCCAAGGGACAAGGAACACAATGTGTTATGATTCAATTGAAAAGTTAAACGACAATGCCCATCTAATAATCGCTTAACTTCAAGACTAAAACACATGTATTTATGGTATACAAATATCAAAATCATTGAACAAAGTGACAATGAATGGAAAAGAATATATAAATAAACCCTATTACCATGCAAGAAACGCGAATGAGCTACTATCCCATGCAATTGGAGAAGTAAAATTGAATAATTACGAGAAAATTTGGATTTTTTTTTTTTTTTGCTTTTACACATAATCTATTTCATTAAAATTCTTATCATTAATTCTTCTTAATTAATTTCTTAAATATTTATAAAAAAAAAAGAGTAAAATATTTTAAATTTTTTTGAAAATTCTCAACAATTATAACAAAATTTTAGTTACTTTCAATGCATTACATTTTCATCCATTAAAATTTTTATTATGTATCTTTCAATCAATTAAAAAATTAATTAAAATATACATAATATAAATCCAATAAAAAGAGAATAATATATTAGAAGCGCCCGAAATGTTTTAAATAATTATGAGATAGAAAAACAATAGGTTTAATATAAATTTTTTTCCACCTCTAAGCTTATGGATAGCAAGAAATCTCTCCCAAAAAAATTCCATGTTATCATTCATTCAATTCAAAAATAAATAAATAAATAAATGGATGAAATTGGCAATAGTGGTTCTGAAACTGGAGTAAAATATGAAAAGCTCAAATGGCGGCGACGCTTGAGACTCACATGAGGGGCGTGGGGAACAGGCAGGCCGTGGTGGAAGTTTGCGGCGGAGATAAAGGACACCAAAATTAATTTGGCTTATGATGCAGTGGTGTCGGTTTCAGGAATTGGGGCTTCAAAGCTAAGCTTAATTTGTATTAACAAGCCAAAGACAAGGGCAGCGGGCTTTGTTAATCTAATGTACATATGAGAATGAGATCGACGTTATGTTATTGTCTCACTAGTAAGGATAATAATTTTATCATTAATAAAAATGAAATTAATTAGAATTTTAGTAAAGTCCATTTTTGACTCTACATCGTTATTTAATCAAGTTTCCTTGAAATGGTGATAAGACTTAGTGGTGGCAATATCAATATCATGACCATCACAAGTCACTACTATGAAATTATTTGTTTACGTTATGCTTAATTACCTTTATGCTTTTAAATAATTCGAGAAATCATTTTATAATGTACTGGTTATGTTATCAATCTTCAAGCATAGAAATGTATTATATATGGGTTTGTTGAGTCAATAGTGTGAATGTAATCCAAAGCTTAAGCTAAATTCTATTGATTATATTTCTAAGAAATTAGTTGAGTAGTGTGAATGATTAATTGAAAAAAAAATTGAGTTAATTAAGAATTAGTTCAAATAATTAAATCTGTTAATTTTTTGAGTGAAAGTTATTAAAAGTTGTTTGTAATAGTTGTTATTTATTATTAGTTTACTATAAATAACATGTAACTTATACTATATAGAGGATTAAAATTTGAGTAATCACTAAAAGAAGATAAAAAAAATTTTCTCTTAAAATTCATAATATATTTTTTGTTTTTCTTTTTATTTTTATATTTTGAATTTGTTTGGTATTATTTAATTAGTTGACAGTTTCTTCAAATTTTATTAATTATTTTTTAGTGATTAAATCTTAATTTTTAATAAATAAATTTATGTACGTAGTTGATCAAATTGTTGTATTTTCTACGTAAAATGATAATAAGGTCACATTAAAAATACATCTGCCATGAAGAAATAGATTTTTGAGGATATTGGCACAATGTAACGTTGGGAAATAGTAAATATAAAATGGGACTTAATTTACACTCATTGGATGATATGAATCTTAGAAAGATAAATCAAAAAGGAAAGCGAGAATGAAGAGGTAATGTTGTCATTAAGTTGCCAATCATATATTCAATTCAATCCATGAAAAAAGAGATTAGTAATTTGGAGGCTGATCCATTTATCAACAATAGAATACTTATCATGAGAATAAATAATTATAACAATAATATTTACTCTCAATATGATTGGCTCATTTGAGTGTCATTAATCGTCATTATTTAAGTTTAATTAATAACATATAAATATAAAACTACATCACACTGAATTTTGAGATGATTTGTTTAAATATTTATAGTGTATATTTATACCTAACAAAAAATAAAAAAGAAAAGAAAAGAAAAAAAATGACATATCATGTAAATTAATATAACTACCAAAAATTTAATAATAATAATAATAATAATACGGGTAAAAATTGTGTGGAAGGAAGATGATCAGCTATTCAAATTATAAATTTATGGCATTAATCAAAGAAATTTAAAATAAATAAATAAATAAATGAAATGTTCCGGGAAAGAAAAATGGGAGATACATTTGATTATACAACTAGATGAGTTTTTCCCCTCTATGAATCACATATGATATATGGATGATAAATCCCTAATTAAAATTGAGAATATAATAATCAAATTTCACGTTTTTTTTCTTCTTTTAAATTATTAAATTTAATTTTTTTTTTAAAAAAAACACTCTCTTTTCAATTTGATAAAAAAATTTAATATTTTTTCTTAGTTTAAAAAAAAAAATGACCCATATCAATTAAGTTTATTATTTCATTGTTTTGTAAACAGTTTTAACAATTAATCAGCAATACCCATTTATAATAATACAAATACAGATAAAAGAGAATTATAATCTTTAATAATAATAAATACTTCAATTAATTCATTCCTTTCTTTAATGATGGATCTCATGCCTCAATTTGAGATACGTTGTATCAATAAAGTAGGTTAGATGTTGTACGTGTACATAGAAGAAGGGTTTTCGCAAGAGAGAAATGCTGTACGCAGTGGACCACCACCAACTATTTACTGGAAATCACATACTAAACTCTGGTATATCCAGCGATCGTTACATAACGAAGGAACTAATGTTTGAAAATGTAAAGACATAAGAATTAATACATCAAACACGTGAACAACAATTTGCACGCTTTTCTGTCTTGCCTTCTGGACCAGTGAAATTCCACAGATACCGCAATATGCAATGATATATGCCACAATAATTAATTAACTCTTGGAGATACACCAGCAGTGTCGTTCTTCTTAGCTTCATGAAATATTTTATATATATATATATAACTTGTTATTACCATCCATTCCAGGAAATGTTAAACGAGCAAAAATATACAATCAGTGATGCTAGATTTAAACAACTGAAATATCAGTTAATGTCATACCAAGATTTATGTCATGTTAACTATTAAGTGATGTATCAAATATTGAATATAAATATGTGACTCAGTTTTTGTAGGTATAACATTGTTCTATAATAAGAAAATAATGTGAGAGAGCAATAATTGTAGAAGAGAGCAATGATACTCAAAGTGATGTGTGCGAAGTGCACGTAGCAGTGCACTTTAAATCTCAAAATTAAATTATAGTTACACGTTTATCAGCTGATTACATTTCGTATGGGGCGATGTGAAAATTAAACGTTATTGATGGAACCACATTGGGGGGTTTTTGTCGTTTTTAGGCAATGTCTCAAGTGGTTGAGTACAGATTTTACAGCACACACAAAAAGACTTTGCTTTGGATGCTTATATTCTGCATTTAATAATATTGTCATTGTTTGATGACTCGTGTATGATTACAAAAAGTTCTTGTCTTACATGGTTGTTGATATATCGACGATTTTGAAACAGGTCTCAGTAATTCTACCAAGCCTGCTCTCTTCGGGAAAGATGATCATCAAGAATTTTAAAGGGTTCAAATTGCCTTTCTTCCAAGTTCATTTCAGTAACATTAATTGGTTATTTAAGTAAGCATTGCTTATATACTTCTTTGTTTCAGAATAAGTAGTCGAAAATATGTGGGGGACAAGTAGTGAATATGTAAAATGCAAGCCTGGCTAAGCTAGCAAAATACCACAGTTTTGGACCGAAGGCAGGCAACGGAAGTAGTTCCAACTACATGAAAAAGAATTACGATGGTTAAATTGTGCTGAACATTTGGAATGCAAGAGAATGGTACCTGATATTACTTCTAAAATCATTGTAGTAAAGTGGAACCCTTTGATACATAAGAGAATGAAGCAAAAGTTGTTCCTATTGATTGAAGAATAATATAATGTGAACTCATTTATGAACGGCCAGATCGAATCATTTAACCTCTGTAGGGCAATCTAGAATTGATGACAATTTATAATATGCAGCCTCGCCAAATGCATAATCGATGCAGTTTAACTTGTAATATACAATATCCAACCTAAGATTTATTAATGAGCGAGCCTGCAGCTTAATTAATTTATGCATACAACAGTCTCAATCAATTGTCACGCTGCCACTTGTACGTTTTGGTGCTTTTATATGCATATCAACATCAATTCCTTCATCTAGTTGAAGAAGATACCGATTCTAAGCCTAATGGCCATATATTATTACAGTATTCATCATTATGCTATGCAAGGTGTAAATTATTAAACATTATATATTGGAACTGAAACATTTCATCAGCAACTCGTTTTCGTCTTCTTCTTCCTCGAGATAAACACAAACACCAAAAGTCGCATACAAAAAGGGCCGGCTTGAATATTATTGCCGGTGGGAGAGTTTTCTATGGTTGGAATCGAGGAGAGAATACTACGACAAAAGGAAAAGCAAACAAACAAATTACATTATATGTCTACTCGAATAAAATAACACCATATGTGAAAAAGTTTAAAGGTAGACAACTGTAAATTAATTGCAGATAATGATTTATAGCTGACAAAATCAAGATCCGCGAGGATCATACCACATGACACTGTTTATATGTATGCACGATAGATTCAGCAATAATTCGACTATTTTATTTCTTTTAAAATCAAAATCCAAAAGAAAAAAATCTTCTTATATCTCGTCTGTCACTACATTGTCCGGAAGAGTTTGCCGACTGAATTATGTTATACTTTCTCCTTCACAAACATAACGCTAAGGTGGATCGAAATTGATCATTTCAGTTACTCTTAATAAGAAATGAATGATATTAACAAAAATGGCTTTACATAACAGACGTTGACAGACAGACAGACTGCAAACGTATAATAATATAGCTGTGAAAAGGACGCATTGGTGCTATTTCACGTGTGAAAGGAGGTTTTAATTTTGTGTGTATACATGAGCTAGCTAGCAGTTAAATGTTGACTTTCTTTTCTTTGTTAGTTTGTGTGTAAATACTTTTAATAATAAGGTTTGTTTTCTTTAGTCATTTGTGAGGTTAGATTCTTCTCCTATAGAAAAGAAAAAAAATCAAAGTCCATTTTTTGTTTGCTTCTCATTTTGTATCAAACTATCGTCGCTATTGCAATTGGCTTTTCATTAATAGTTAAAATCCATAGTCAGACAAAGAAGGAGAATAAAAATTAGTTAAGGGAGATAAAGAAAGACAAATTGTGGCTTTGTTGCCGCCGAATATATTAGGGTTATTCAGTTAACCGATTGTGTTGATGATGCCTGAAGAGTAGTAATTACGGCATTGGATGACCAACGTCGTCTCGAGCTTCACAACCAAAAAAAAAAAAAAAAAATCAATAAATAAATACAAAAGTTCATTCACCTACCACTTGAACAAAATCCTGAATATTCTTATTGTCTTCGGGGACAAAATTTGCTTAGAAATACGTTAATCTACGATTATCAGTTATTACATTGATTCGTAAAATCTTTGTTCAATGATTCGTGCATCAATTAAGACCTTAAATTTAAGAAATTAATTTTGTGTACAAACCAACTTTCTGTGTTTTTCATATTATAATTAAGATTAAGATCAGTGGAGAGGCATGCAATACTATTATTATTATTATTATATTATCGGAACGAATTTATCTCAATTGTCACTTATTTATTATTGATTTAATTAAATTTATAAATTTTGATAAAAACAAATGAAAATAACTACACGATTAACTCAATGAAAAAAATTAAAAATTGGACACATATTTTGTCCATTCATACAACCAACTTACAAGTAATTATAAATTTAAATAATAATAAAAAGATTGATGATGAGTAGAACCAATTTATTAAAAAGAAATGAAAAGAATAGCATACTTTTCTCTTCTTTTTTTTTTTGGCCCTCTTCAGTACATGTCCTATATAATAAAAATAACTTTTTCGTGGCTTCATATTTTCAAAAATGGTGGACAATTTAACGCAGATAAATGACCAGCAATCATATTTATAAGTAAGACTCAGCAAGAGAAAAGAGAATATTATTATAATCTTATAAGTGAACTGCACCACATTTTACTTCATTCTCAGTATTATTTCACCGCATTTTACTTCATTCTCAGTATTATTTCAACCCATCGATTGATTTCTCTTTTGACAACGAAACCAAAGCTCAGAATAAAGTCATTCCTAAATTTGTAATCATATAATTATACATGAGACTTTTTATTTTCTTTTTTACATCAATTCGTCTGGTAAATGCCTGAATCGTGTGATTGTCCCACGCAAAGTTGCATAGAAATTATAAAAATTTATTTAAAAACAAATATATTAAAAAAAAATACTAATGCAAGATTGCTACAATAACTTTGGAAGACAAACCACCTGAGTTGGCATCCAACTATTTGTTAAGACTTAGTGCAAGATATATTATTATAATATAGAGCGAAATTCGTCAGCATGTGATGATTAATTCCGAATCTAGCTGCAACGTCAATAATTTTCCTAATGATTACATTAAAATATTGAATTAATTGCTAATGCTTTTAAAATTTTAATCATCGTTTATCGTTTGATTAATATTTGTTTCATGACAGGGATGTGGAAGTGGCAAAGGACCAAGGCCCAAGAAGCCCGCAGGAAAGGAGAGACAAGTCCATATCCTTGTCCGAATAGAAGAGACCTATACCATTGCCAACTCAAGCAGATTTCGAGGTATCCAAGTAATGATGTGGACAATACAAATCTTGGTAATGAAAAATAATGGCGGGAAATAAGTCAAGTTTTGAAGGCTTGCATGTGTGCATGTATATACATGAAAAAATGGAAAGCACAAGAAAATAAGGGACCATTGCTCTTTTATTTTTTATTTTTTTGGTACTGATTCAGACAAAAACGAAGAAAAATGTTATAGATATGCTAGGAAAATGGCAATTTTGTTGGTGTTGGAAGTGTGGGGGGGGGGGTGGGGTCTCGGGCGGCGTTGGGGGGTGTTTGGCATTATGGAAAATAACAAAAGAAAGTGAGAAAGATCCTGCAGCAAAGGCGTGCCAGTGCAGAGAAACGTGGGTGGGTGTTTAACCTGACGCTTTCATTCAGGATGCTGCTGTTTCCTTTTGTTCTTTTTCTTTTTTAGCTCAATCATTCACCAGCTTAATTCATTGTTAAAAGTTAATTTTCAAAATATGTTGTAACTAGTACTGTAAATCAGCAATATAGTTTCTCGATGGATTTTGTTTTTTTTAAATTTCTGTTTATTGGTAATGGAAACTCCCCGAAAAATAAAATAAAAATTTAAAAAGCGAAAAGGATTGGGAACAGATTATTGCCTAAGTTAAGTTAGGTACGGAGTCCAGTTAATCCAGATCACGAGTTAATGCAGAAAGGTTGTTTGTGCTCAGCAAATTTGTCGTTCGGGTAAGCACCAGATACCCGTGTAAGCACAAAAGGTGGGGCCTCACTCTGGTGTAATCTCTCATATTTCCTTATTATTTTCCGTGATACCAAACAGCCAGCCCTCAAAGAAATGCCATTTTCATATAGCCAATGTCATTTAGTTCAAGTTGCAAATTTGGCTTATTGCAGTCATTGCTGATAAGGTTTGGTTTGTAGCATCTTCCAATTTTATCGTCTGCGTTAGTTAATGCACAAAGAAGGCATCCAATTGCCTCATAATCGGACATTCCTGATGACGTCTGGTTTGCAGCACCTTACAGTTTAATCGTCGACATTAATTAATGCACAAAGGATCCAATTACCCGAATATCGGACTTTCCTGATGACGTCTGGTTTGTAGCATCTTACTGTTTTTTCGTTTGCGTTAATACAAGATGTGGCCCTTATTTTCTACTCTTTCTTCTACATCTTCTGTTCTTCATTTTTTTTTTTTTAAATTTTTATATCCGCGTGTGTATTTATTATTCCCTCTAAGCTTGGCTTATTTCATGGCTATATTGTTCGTTCCAAAGAATTGTATTGTCTACATCGTTACTTGGATCTACTGAAAGTCTGAAACCTGTTTCGGATGACAACAGTGTAGGTCTATTCGGACAAAAAAATGGACTTTCTCTCTTGTAAGCTGCCAATGGGCCTCAGCCTTTCACAATGTGCTTTAAATAATTGTGGAGTGTTACTCGGGGATATCATTCTATAATTCTACTAGTAGCTTAATTAATACGTGCCGGCGTGAATTGATTCTGACATTAATAAACAACCCAGTTATAAAAGCCTCTGGCTTCGGCAAATATTATATTATATTCATATTGTGTCTTAATACATGCCACGTGAAACTCGTAATTCTTATTATTATTATCATTATTTTGTTTCTCTTTTGTCACAAGTCTCTCCTTCATTCCAATCATAGAAACCTTTGGCTTCAGCAAATATTATACTATATTCATATTGTTTCTTTGATTTGCCCTTTGTGGCGAAATTTATCTGGAGGAACCCAGATAAGAAGAGAAACAAGTAGAAGATGCTGCCATGTTTATGAAAATAATCAGCTAATCATCTATCAGATTATTCATAAAATTATACAGTAATTATTTTACACTTGTATATTTAACATGTAAAAGAAAATATCTTTAAGGTTCATGGAAGGCTTTTTTGTTACTATTGATATAATATTGAATGAAGGTTACACTTTCAACTCTGGTTAGTTCATTGGATTACAAAATTACAGAAGCAATATTAAGATTTGAGTTTTTCTTAATACGAATGTAGTAGAAGGTAAAATTGATTGGGTGACATTGATTATCACTTGTCATTAATTTAGATAAACTAAGCAATCAATCTGACCCAATAATTTTGATAGGATGATAGAAAGCAATAAAGCCATCACGATCTTGCATTTGGCAGAAGGCTGCTGATTGCATATCATTATCATCAATTCGAAGCCTTCCCTACAATATATTTTGTAACTCTGACTAATTGACAAAACTAAAAAGAAAAACAGAAAAAAGACCCTCATAAAGTAGAAATAATTATGACATTCTATAATATAAAATAAAACCTATGCTATGCTGAGCATGCTATATGGTGTTGTCTAATCATCATCGTTCACACATTTTCTCAATCTTGTAAGATTACATATTTATAACTGTTTCTTTATCTTCGATTAGTTGTAACTGCGATGAACAATCAACGTCCATTTGTATGAAAACAAACAAAATGGTGTCATCAAACACAGCACAGGTCGGCACATAAGAACAAAAAGAAATTACAAAATAGAGAACCACGAGAGAATCCAAAGCAAAATGAAGTGATACTTCAATAACATATTTTATACAAATTGAATACGGAAATTTTATCAATCTTGTTTTACGGTACACTCTAGAGTTGAATATCTACCAAACAAATACCTATTTTCGAATTGACAAGAACTCTTTTCGGTAGGAGTAGTCAGAAGTACAAGAAACAATGCAAGCAATAGGAAGTTAAAAATATGATGGAACCCGTTTTAGGACGGGATTCCCGTTCCCGACCCCGATCTGTTTTCGCTTATATTATACATATATATATATATATATATTGAAGTCATAGAGATTATGTTGGTCAATGTACCTCTGGTTTTTCTTTGGATTCCTTAGAACTAGAAAATCATAAAGATTATAGCTCAGCCTTACAATCAGTAAAGATAATTGCAGTTTCTCCATCCTGGTTTCCGCCCCGTTTTTGAAAGCGAGAACAGAATTCACTTCGTTTTCTAGTCCGTTAGACAAAACAGAACGAAAATTGGCCCCCATTCCCAATTGGAACGGGCCGACGGCCGCGGGGATTTTGCCAACCCTAGATAAAATTATTAAAATTATTGAAGGAAAGATTCGGCTGGTTTCCCTTGTCCAATTATTGCTGTTTGTCTGTGTAACAGGGACGGTCCATTCTGCAAGATCGAGAAAGCACATGGGTTCACGTGAATGATATCCAAAGATTGCATTTAATTGTTTATTATTATTTCACTCCCGTCTTTGTCAAATATTCGTTGCTTTCTGAATTATCAAATCTGTACCATTATCATCTTTCTTTCTTTGTCCACACTAAAATTGGTTGGTGGGAGTCCACCTCAACATTTCTCCCTTTATTAAGCCGTAATCCAACATCAACCACAAGAGAGAGTGTTAGGTGAACTATCTCACTGTATTAATTGTAATAATATAATAAAATTATTTAATTTACAAAAATAATTATTTTTATTAATAATTTATTTTTTTTAAAAAAAAATCAATGTAAGTTTCATTTAAATCAAAAGAATTAAAAAAATCAAAATAAATTGTTTTAACAGTTTTTACAGCAAATTAAGTTGGCTATAATTATTTTTTACGCAATTCCCATGAGTAGCCCCAGATACAGTGATATCTTGAATTTAATTAATTAACTAGAAGCACAGCGTAGTTAAGGACAACAAAACAAATGTGATAATACACGTAATCGTGATATCGTTCCAAAAAAAATTATCAAAAAGAGAAAGGTGACATGTGTCATGAGATTGAGCGGCAACGTTGTTTTGTTGATAGAGAAACTATTGTCCATAGCAAACATTGACAACAGTTTCAATGATATGACATGTCACGTTTAGGTAGGCTCAGGCCGTAGCAAATCTCCATGGGCTCCGTTGCCAACCTGGCTTTTAGCCGCCGATGTTGTCGTGGGCCAACGCTGCACCCGACCTGTGGGGAATCACTTGTCCCTCCAGTGCCATTCTTATTTGTGGACAATTATACCCGTCGCCGTCCACTTCACCGATTGAATTCCTACCTCCTCGCAAACCTAGATTTAATGCACCCTTACGTCATGTGAGTCTTTTAGTGCAGGGCAGCCGTTTTTTGAGTTTGGTTTTGTATTTGCTACAGTAGTTGATGCACAACCCTACACTACACTACTCAAACCTCACGTCATTTTCATTCCATTTCTGTTGCTCAAATTAACGAGGTCCATCTTTCAATGGTGCTGTTGCTTTGCTGCGATTGCTCGGGGAGGCAATCCCCCCCCTGGTTAACCTAACAACAGATTGGTGGAGAGGATTAGTTCTTGGCATACATAGACGTGCGTCCTTTGGTTCAATGGAGTGGGACCAAAGATAAAAATAGTGCTGCCATCTAAATGAAATGCTGCCACAAACAAAAAGGACAAATACCAGCAGACATTTTATTTTATTGATATTTTTCTGGACACTATCATAAAATTTCACCGCTGCATCAGCATCAGTGTCAACATCTGCATGGAGGATGGGGTAGTAGCTCAATCACGTGTTTGACATTGTTGCATTATAGGTTGTACTGAATTGACGTTAACTTGATTTTTATTGAATCACATCGATTGTACATGTGTGTTTATGAATTTGATATATTCTAATGGTGTTATTGCTATTTTAACGTGGACACGGCTTGTTCATACATATTTTTAAGTAAAATAAAGGAGTAACAATATTGAAAATTTCGTACCAAATAATTAAATAAAATTGTCTCTTTAATATCACTCTCTGTGTGTGTCTATACGAATACCCAAAAGAGAAAAAAAAAATTACAAAACCAAACTTAATTTTCTAACACTTCCAATCTCTTGGTAATTCTAGAGCAATGTCATCGTCTCATCTTTGGCCTATGTAAGTCTATAATATTTTCATTCCTTAAAGAAAGAAATTAAGGTCGTTAAATAGAGATAATTTGGTACGTATTTTAGTTGTAATATCAATTCAAATGCGTGTGTGTTGTATATGAAACAATAATACTCTGGCGATAGAAAAAATTACAGAACTTTGAGATAAAATTGATTGGTAGCAAAATTCAAAGATCAAAGCTATTACTCATCGGCCCCTCCTCTGAGGAGAATTCATTGGCCACCACGTGAAGCTCGAAACTGAAGCAAATAACGACAGCCATTTATGTACTTATCCTTTCAGACATGAAGCATCAAATTTCACCGTGCAAAAACTCTTCAGGCAAATGTGGTCTCTGGATAGCGAAATATTTAGGGACAGGTTGAGTAATTAGTTAATGCCTCATACCGTTGTGTTGGCCACTTTTTTTGAAAATTTGATTCCCAAATTTCTTTTTATTATTACTGTTATTTTCGCTAGAGGGGAACAAACATGTTCCTATCAAATTTGATGTCACGGAATCTTTTTTATCATTATTACTGTTATCTCTATAGGGAACAAATATGCTATTGATATATTCATATTTTTAGGTTAAGTGTTACTATACATATCGTTTTTAATTTTTTTTTTAAGCAAAGAGTTGTTTGTTTGTTTTTTTTTTTTAATAATTCAATAAGCATGCCGTTTGTCTTATTACTTGTCGTGTAAGAACATGTTCTTTGTACCGCTGATGCCAAAATTGCATTATCTCCTCAACTAGCAAGGATATAACGGCCGACGTGTTTTTCGATATCTTTAATGTAATACATCTTGTCAATGACTTTTTTTTATAATACTTGTGTTGAATAATTGTGATGTATACATAACAATAATATAGTAAAGTAATGGGTTATATTTAATAATATAATATAATTAAATTTAGAGATCACAAGTGAGTTCTCACTATTGTAAGAAACTGGGGCTGTATTCAATAAACATGAACCTACTTGGAGCGAGTTTGAGAGGAAGCTGTTTCATAATTGAACTCCGGTGATAATTTATACTGTAATTATTTTTTAGGTTATTAGTTTTGAATCACGAGAATGATAAAATTGGTTTTTTAAGCTATTAATGCGGCTGCTATAATATTATAATATAGCTGGACTGTTAATGCACCAAATTCATCTGTTTTTAATCATTTGAAAATGGGTTTCTAAATTCCAGAAAGGGTTGTTGTGATCTCCAAATAGTTTGCACGACTGTCGGTCCCCTATATGCAGCCTAATTTGCACCAAAATATCTGTCTTAGAGAGGTGAAATTTAATCTTCAGAGTAAAGTTTTTACATGATATGACTGTTCTAATTTTTCACCCCTATTGTCCCAATGTGTTATGCTACATCGATCTCTTAAACTCTTGCAACAGCCTTTTTATCAGCACTCTTGCTTTGTAGCTGCTGTACGCAGTTTGCTGTTTTTGCTCTTTTCTTGCTTTTTGGCTGCTGCAATCTTTGACGCTCCGGTTACTCGCCTTTGCGGACCAACCTGTCGTTTCAGTCAATACACACAACCAAACACAAGGAGGAGATCTGCAGATTAGAGTTGAACTGTTAGAAGTACAAAACTACAGTTAAATTTAGACCCTGGAGTGATAATTGTTTAAGGATTCCCACAATTACTTGAACAACCTCGATTTATGTTTTAAATAAGGGCTGGACTGTAATCTAATAATTTTGTATTCAATACTGCTCTTAACTACTACATTAGAGAAATATATATATATATATATATATAAATTTTATTCCGTCGTGGTGTGAGAAATCTGTATAAAATAATTGTAATGATAAATGAAACTCGTACTTATTTCACTAATTAATTCATTCCAAACAAAATATTACTCCAATTTAAACAAATTATCTTTATCACTCTTAAATTTAACTTTAAATGGATATATCCAATGTTCTCTATAACAGAAGTTCTGGATGAACATAATTTCACGTGTAATTGGTGACAGTGACATACATTTAACAGAAATATATAGATACTGCAGGGGATAGAGGGACTAGTGGCGGCCGTATTTGGTTTAATATATTAGTTTTAGACAATCATTTTCTCGGTGGTCCGATCAATGGTCCCATTTGTGGTCCATTATTACAGGTGGCAATATGATTGGATTTATATCCATTTAAAAAAATATATATAAAATTGAAAGTTGGCAAGAATTAAATTGATGTGTGTGGTATTTGTCACCTTCCTTTCTTATGGGATTGAATCACGGGCAACAATCACTGTTCCCTCTGTCTGTGTTTTCTGATGAGATTCGAATAATTAGGTCATCTAGTTTTACCGTATTGTCCGTTTTGTTGTGTGCACAGGTCCCCGGCTAGTAAATTTATGATTGTCACTGTTACTATTTCATTACCAGCTAGCAATTTCAATTTCATTCGCAATAGCATGCGAAAATCATTTCTTTGTTTTTTTATTATTTCTTTTTGGAGTTTTCTTCTGTATTACATACAATCTGTTTGCTCCTTTTTGGGAGTTTTCTTGCAAATATTGTACAATGCGGATGAATCATCATATAAATACACAACGAATTTGGATTCTCTTTTATTTATTTATTTGTTTGAACCTTTAAAAATTTAACGACACTTGAAAGTTATAACATGTTATGTTCAGTATTTACAAGGTTTTCGTTGTAACATCCTAAATTTCAGTTTGTCCTACGCTTGCTTTCCTTGTCGCAGACGTTTATAAAGTTTTTCAGTAGTATTCTGAATAAGCAATTAAGATCAATTTGGCTTGACATCTCTTGTTCATTTATAATTCCTTTCGTGGCTCCTTACCGTCATTAGTGGATTTTGATCTTCTAAAATCTGTAAATGCATCATTGTTTTACAATCAATCGCAGTTAACAAAGAGGACACGCTCTCAATCATTCTAAGATTTGTACGCCGGTTATTTGGAGAGACAGAAGGGAATCTTTAGAACAAGAGAATTTTGATTAACCGTGAAGAAAATAAAAACACGTGTGTACTGACCTACAATAATATAAGATTAAACTGCAGTTCGAAGCCTCTGGTTACAGAAATAGGAATATGTCTGATAAAAATTAAGAGCATATTAATTTGCAACATAGAAAACTGTCAATTAATATAATCATAGAGAAATCTCGTCCCTTATTGCAACAACATGCATTAGATAATTAACTTGGTTGACAAGCTATCAGTTGCTCCTATTGCTAACTCTCCTAGATCATTCCATTTTCCGACCAGGCTCAAGCTGCTGTGCTTGTCTTGGCAGTCTTTCTCCGCTTAGGCTTTGGAGATTCTTCATGAAACGTCGACGACGAAGATGATGAAGAATAGCAAGTAGCAGCAGCAGAAGACGGCTCCGGAGACCTACGCTTATTGTTAACTCCAACCGACTTGAAATGGACTTTGCCAAGAAGGTGAGGGAAATTAAGCTTAGCTTTCGAACCCCGCATCTCGAAAGCTGCTTTATCGTAAGCCAAAGCTGCACCCTCAGGCGTATCATATGTTCCCAGCCAAACTCGTGCGCCATTCTTCTTGGGATCTCTAATCTCTGCCGCATATTTCCCCCACGGCCTCGTCCTCATGCCCCTGTAATGCACCATCTTCGGTTTCGGATACGTCTCACGCGCAGCCGCTGTCTGGTTTGCAATCTCATGGGTGGTTTCGCTTGCTTTAAATTGATCATGAACTTGATCAAACGAAATCCAACCCCCGTTATTAACGGCCTCGTGTAAAGATTTGTGAGCCACCTTGTCACTGGACTTGGAGTCAGTGTTACAGACGGGTAATGGAAACTCATGCAACTTCTCCGTAAACAAGAAATTGCTGAAACTCGAAGTTGGTGAAGATACGGGTTCATTACTAGTACTAGAGTCTTTTTGTAATGGCAATGACGTGAGGATGTCAAAGTCATTGTCGAAAAGATTTTGAAAACCA
The DNA here is from genome assembly GCA_032402905.1 of Khaya senegalensis. NCBI lineage: Eukaryota > Viridiplantae > Streptophyta > Magnoliopsida > Sapindales > Meliaceae > Khaya > Khaya senegalensis. Next base: position 11,948,230 of record CP135542.1, on the reverse strand, counting down.
TCAAAATCCCATTCGGGGAAATTTTGTACCGGGATTTTCATGGAAATATCATCCAAAACAAAGTCATCATCAAGAAGGTGATGGCGGACTGACTCGAAAAGAGCCGAACCCGATTCTGGAATACTCTCTCCAACCATTTTTCTATGTAAAAGTGTAGAATTTAGAAGGTGACTACTTCCTTAGCTAGTGTATTGAACTAAGCTATTGGCTACCGCATCAAACGGACAGTTGTTTCCTATATTTATATACACGCTGGCCATAGCTAAGGTTTACATTAAAATAATAGTAGTGCTGTCCTTTTTTCTTTAATTTATCTTGGGGTCCAGTCCATTGTGGTCCTGCTGAGGGAGACTTCCGTGTATACAGTATAAATCTTATTGCTAAGAGACTTACCTTCTTTACATGATTATTTACTTCACTTCAATATGATTTTTCACTGCTGCGACGTCGCCCTAAACTCGTGTTTTGTATGGTTGATTTTCCAAAATTTTATTCTTAATAATGTGACACTAAATAATAGAAAAATCTAATTTATATTAATCAACGAAATGATTTTATAAAATCAACAACAACAACAACTTTATACAGTAAAATTAGTGATAATGACCTATCAATTGTGATAGATATCTTACTTTTGTAGTTAAATGATCTATTCATCCTTGATAGGTAATCTAATTTTTAAAATAATAATAATAATACTAATTTACTATTTGAATTGAGTGATAATAGGAAGCAAATGACATTTTTGTCATTAGCAACAGAGAATATTCGGGTGATATCATAAGATTGTGCATCAACAATTAAATATATGCGCACATCCGTTTGCTTATAATTTAAGTTAAAATAAAAACAACACTGTAGTGTACGTATTTGCTCATGTCACAAAAAGGTGACAAAACCAAAATTTAAATTAGGATTAAATATTCCTTATTAAATTATTTGTGGACGTACCATCAACTTGACAGCACTAACTTAAAAGGTCTAATTAACCATGTAATTATTGATTGCTGATTATAGAAGGATTTTTGCATAGGTATAATTTGTTAAGGAAAGGTTGAGGGACATGGTTCCCTGAAAGCTACATAAAAACATAACATTAGTGGGAGGAGGGTTATTGTCAAGGGCATAATGATTGACTTGCTTTGGTGAAAACAGTTATATTTATGCTTGTTACATTAACACAAGTCATTGTCCATTAATAATTAATAATCTTACTAAAACAGTAACAATTAATGTATTCTAAATCCTGAAAGTGTGGCATTACTTTTATTAAAATAATCACGTCGATCGCAAACCCACGCGGCATCTCGTTCATGTTATCTGTAGGTCTCCGGCCAAACTCTCCCTCATCGTCTCCGCCACCACCGCGTACTTTCCCACCTTATGGCCGCTTAATGTGCTGTGTATGTGATTTGCAATTGCCACCATCAAATTAATTCTAGCAGCTTTGGCTTCGAAGCTGTTGGTTTATAGCAGCAAAATCACTCCTACTTCCTGTTAGAAGGAAACTACTGAAGGAATTAGGATCCTTGCTAGCCTAGAGAGTGTATTTGTTCAAAACTTGGACTCCCACCATATCTATATGTTGCCATAATCTATGGTGGAAATTTAGAATTATGGACGAGACTTGGTTTTTTTTTTTTTTTTTATGAATTCTGTCCCAATATATTATGCACATTGGATTAGGTATTCCCTGGAACTTGGAACCGCTTCGAAATTAAAATCAACAAAAATATAAATAATTATCAGAAAGACGATTGTGTATATACATATATTTATATATTACTAAATATATGTGAAAACCACTTCAAGATTAATCTCAACTGAAGTTCGGTCCGAGTATCTACTTAAAAAAAAAAAAGAAGGGTCTTGCATATTTGGTCAATTATCTGTCGAAACCACTTGAAGATAAATTCCAACTGAAGTCTAGTTTGAATAGTTACAATCCAAGAAGGAAAGGGTCTTGCATATCAAGTCAGGCATCTGTCAAAATAGCTTTAAAAATTTATCCCAATCGATATCAAGTTCGAATACCCACTTTCAAAAAATAAAGAAAGTCATACGTATTGAATTAGTAGTGTATGTGAAGATCACATCTTCATAATTAATTAAGTCTAAAAAGAAGATGTACTACTAAAGAGGAAAAGGATTGAACTTCAGGCTGATTATCTATCCCATATATTTGAAGAAGGTAACTCTCAAATGCACTTGTGTGATTTTAATTCCCACTCTCAAGAGTGATGTGGGAAGGTGTAAACATGAACTCAATCAAATTGAAGTCTTTAACTAACTCTCTGTACCATGATTTCTTTCTAGTTTTTGTGTGTTTCTACTATTTTAAACGAAGTAATTTTGAGAAAGTTTAAGGTTCATGAATGACATTAGTTAGCATTTGTACGAAACTTTGTTGGTTTGCAAGTATTATTAACTGGACTTTAAATCACACATGTAAAGTTTATTTGGTTGTAAAATATATGTACAGCATTATAAATATAAAATAATATGGTATTGCAAAATATATTGTCACATGATTTATATTATTTTCTTTTACTAATCATATTGATAAGAATAAATAATTATAATTATTATATTATGTTACACATTTCTTATATATAATAATTTCTATAACAACATTTATATTTTTAATATTATTCTTTTTTTTTTTAATCTTAAATATGTTAATTTCACATTTTTTATTCTCGAACTTGGAATTCGGAAAGAAGCTTGGGCGGGCTAATACTGCCATTACCATGCACATTTTATTATTAAAACACATGGCAATATACATGTAGGCCCCCTTCAAGCTTTTCTTTATTTCATCTATTAAATCTTTCGAATCTCAAAATTTCACGCTTAGATCATGGAACCGGTTAAGCTTTAATCTATTTATTAAATGGTATAAAGCTTTATATTTATAAAGCTAATGCATGCAAATACAAATGCAATCAATATATATATATATATATATATAAAGAGCAAAAGGCAAACAAAAGGAAAGTTATTGGCATCAATGAAAAAGAGCTTTTTGATATCATTTACAACTTTATTTTACTATTATAATATACATGTAAAGGCACACACTTTTTTTTTTTTAATGAACAATAAATTTTATTTAATTTTAATTATTTAAATATTTTAAAGGTATTTACTTTTTAATTTAATACCATAATTTAGTAGTTATATTGAATAAAATTATGTTAACTTTTATGATTCAGGCGACATTGTATTTTTGTCTTAAATGTAAATTTGACTCAATTCATATATCTTATGACATGTTTGGTCGTGTATATATATATATATATATATATATTTTATAAAAGATTAAATATAAGTATTATGTAAAATAAAATATATAAAATTGACATTTTAACATTCACAACTTTTTAAACTTGTAAGGAAATATAAACTATAAATCAATCGTTTTGGTGAGAATTGAGAAGATGATGAAAAGGGTTTTTTTTTTTTTTTTTTTTTTTGCAATAATTAGCATAAAAAGAAAGAGATAGAGATTAAATTGTAATTTTGTTAGTGAGAATTCAAAAGGTAAAAGAAAAATATTTCTATACAATAACTCGTAGAAAAATAAGCAAAGTATAGCTTAAATTTTATAAATTAGAAAAGTGTTTTGTACAACAACTAGCAAAAATTTAAAATATATATATATATGGGAATTATCTATAATTCAATAAATATGCCCTTCATCATACTTCATGTTGGATGCAATTACAAATTTTGGTTGTGTCCTTTTATAAAATTTCAGGTTTCATTATTTTGCAATGAACATTTCACCATAGAAATAATTGAAGATACATGAAAAGTGTGTTATCGCTTTTGTAAACATAGAATATTTCGAAATGCATGGAAGGGTCTACTTTAACCCATAATTTTTTTTTTAAAAAAAAAAAAAAAGAGGTTACTTTATAACTTTTTTGAAAATTATGATAATAAGCTCATAAGTTTTTGAATTTCATATCTGTGTTCTGGTCTCACATGGTGCCAGCAGGCTCCTTTAGAGATCAAAAGTCTGTCTTTAAGTTTTTGTCTTGTGATGCTGAGATTCCCCAACTATCATTTCCATTGAGCTTGTGTATATCTTTTTTCTGGCTTGCATTTTTTTTTTTCCCCTAAGCGGTTGGCTTTTGTTTTTGGCTTATTCTAATACAGTGCATATTCTAAAAGGCAACGCTTGGTACATTCGTCTCTCACTAAATGTATTCGTTATTATAATTATTATTAATGTTTCTTTAACAAAATGTCCGAAACAGCTTTTTTTTAATTAATTAATTAGTTATCACTCACATAATTAATTTTGAATCGATTAAGGTGGTGTTATTGCACTGAAATCATCAGTTTTCGATCAATTCAAAATGAATTTTTGAACAAATTGAAAAGGTAATATCTGGCATCGGTTCCATGGTGGAGTTAACAGCACCAAAAAGCTCAAAATTTCCAGCTAATAAGGAACCTCTACGTAATGCGTATTGCCTTTTTCTTTTACGTTTATAGGTCCCAGAGGTACAAGTTTGGGCAATTTTTTTTTTGTTTTGTTTTTGTTTCTTTCTTTTTCTATTTCCCATTTTCAGTAGCACGCCAAAGTCATTTTCTTCTTTCTTATCATGATAAAAGAAGTGATGTGATATGAGTTATCGTTTTCGCATAATTATTGGATCGTTTCGTTCTTAACTTTATAGGGCGGGTTTTGGCTTTGCAGAAAGCAACTTAGGGTTTCTTCCTTGTATGTTTTGGCTTTTGAGTTCTTTAAACACAAAAGGATGTGTTTTTCAATAAAATAATAATAATAATAATAAAACTTTAAAAATTAAAAAAAAAATCATTGTAAAATATTTCAACTTTCAATGTGTTACGTTATTTCTTTTCTTATTATTATATATTTTATTGTTGTAAAAAGCAAGTAAAAAGCCCTATAAAATTTCCATAATGTAATTAAAAGATCATGCAAACATCAAGCTATCTAAGTAATAAAATATCAAACAACACAATAATAAGAAAATAAATTTATTCATCTTTGTAAATTGTTTATTAAATTTTAAATTGTAAGTGTCGTGATATTGATATTATTACAAAAAATTTAAAAAATAAATTAAAAATAATAATAATATTTTTATTTTTTTAATTTTACACAAATAAATATTTTAAAGTTAACATTACATGTGATAATTTTATTTATATTTTATTTTATGTTTCGTGTAAAGTTTGTATGCTAATGTATGAATAGTCTAGAATTTCATAAAAGTACTATTATCTTACAAATTTATATATTCAAATTGATGTGACAGTATTATATCATTGCACATGTTTTATATTTTTAAATGAATTAAAAAATAAAATTAAATCATATAAATTAGATGACAACAATATAATACTGACTGTCGTATCATTTGTATAGATGAAATTTATACACAAATTTGTGTCTTTGGTGTTATTGATTTCATAAACATGGGATTGGTTTTACAGGGAATAGAGGGAGTACAAAGAACAACCCAAATGCAATAACAGCAAGTGAGTGACAGCCAAAGTGTAACTTCAAAAAACAACAAAGCCACCAACAAAAAATGGCTCTCACGCTCTCTGGAAGCAACACCACCCCAAGCAGACATATCTTACTATGTTTAAAATTCACCTCAACAACCTTGGAATACTCTTTGCAAAATAATCAGGACAAATGCCCAAATGAGTGAATACAGGCAGAACATTGAAATGTTGGGAAAGATGGATTTGTTTCCCGCATGCAATATGGAAGATTAAAGGGAACATATCAAATAGGAGAATTTTCATTAACGGTGCAAATACAAGGACAAGTACATTCAACTACAATACAAACCACTGGTTACAGAAATGGGATGTTTCTGACTGAGATTTCATAATTATTCATAGAACAGTATAATAAATAACCTAAGAGTTAATAAAAATCTCGTTATTACAACAACAAGCGTATAACAGTAAAGACAGAACATAAGATAACAAATCTGATTGCTGACATGCCATCAGTTGCGCCTACTACTGCCACAGCTCTCTGTTGAATTCATTTTCCGACCAGACTTAAGCTGCTGTGCTTGTCGCGGTAGTCTTTCTCCGCTTAGGCTTCGGAGTTTCTTCATGCAACGTGGATGACGACGAAGATGATGAACAAGAACAAGAACAAGGAGAATAAGAAGAAGGCTCCGGAGACCTACGCTTATTGTTAATTCCAACCGACTTAAAATGAACTTTGCCAAGAAGGTGAGGAAAATTAAGCTTAGCTTTTGAGCCGCGCATCTCGAAAGCAGCTTTATCATAAGCCAAAGCTGCACCCTCAGGCGTATCATAAGTTCCCAGCCACACTCGTGCGCCATTCTTCTTCGGGTCTCTAATCTCCGCCGCATATTTCCCCCACGGCCTCGTCCTTACACCCCTGTAACGCACCACCTTCGGCTTCTCGTACGTCTCAGGTGCCTCCGCCGCCTCCCGGTTTGCCATATCATGTTTGGTTTTAGCACTTGCTTCAAATTGATGATCATGAACTTGATCAAACGAAGACCATCCCAGGTTAACGGCGTCGTGTAAGGCTTTCGGAGCCTCCATATAATTGGAGTTAGTGTTACCCACTTGTTGTTGTAATGGAAAATCATCTGCAGCAAAGAAACGGCTGAAGCTCGAAGTTTGTGAGTACACGGGTGCAATATTGCTCAAGTCTATGTCTAGAAATGACGACGTAGGAATATCAAAGCCATCGTATAGAAAATTTTGGAAGAGATCAAAATTCCATTCGGAGAAATCTTGCAACGGAAAATTCATGGAAATGTTATCCAACTCGAGGTTATCGTCAAGAAGGTGATGGCGGATTGACTCCAAATAAGCCCAATCCGACTCTGAAATACTTTCTCCAAACATTTTTCCTCTTTTGGCGTGGAAAGAGACGATTATCAGAGAAGGGTTGTGAACTGAGTTTACAGGCTATGGAATGAAATGGAGACTAGGGTTGTTATATAAACGTGGAGACTTTGTTATGTAAGGTGGTTCACATTAAAATAATAATACTAGTAATGTTTTTTTGTTTGGTGGTCCATGTGATCGTGGTGCAATTACGGGACAATTCGATGCAGCAGCGGTGACAGTAATTTAACATTGAGCGGGGCTGATTTCAGAGTAATTTTGACTCGTGATTCTAGTCACGGGTGGGCTTGTGTGTTGCCACACTTGGGTTTGTTTGGGTTGGGGCAACTTAACACAAATCAATATCAATTTCTATTATTTATTTATAAATAAATAAAAATCAATCCAACCCTACGTTATTAATAGATCAATCTCAAACTAATAAACCAACAACTCCATTCTGTTGAATTCCATTTGGGTTCAACCACCCTAAGTTAACATATTGCATTTTATTCATGTAAAATTTTATGTAGGTTAAATGGGTTAAAAGAAATTCAATTCAACCAATATTTAGAATTTAATTAGTTTTAAAAATCAAATTTAACTCGATCCAATTGTAATAAATTCAACCTAATTATCTTACCATTGTAAATTACATAATAAGAGTCAAAAAAAAAAAATCTTTCTTTTTTTTTTTTTAAAAAAAAGAAATTAACATTAATAGTGTTTTATACTGTCTAGAACGATCAATTTGTATTCAATGGATCCCATCAAATCAAATGATAATTTCTGTGCTACATGTGATCTTAGCTATAACATCGATCGTCTCGTGTTCTGTATGGTTGGCGTTTTATTTATTCATTTAATCTTATTTTTTTGTTTGTATCTTATATAATTTTTGGTACCTGCAAATAGCAATTTTGTTTCGGTTAAATGACAAAGAGAGAGAAGTAGAGAATGTGTTGATGCTGCCATGAGAATTATTGTACTTGTTATACATCGATACTTACAGATTTGCTTCACGCTACATGCACTTGAATTGTTGTTTTAACTTTTTCCTTTCTAAATTATCGGCACTACCACCAACCCTTTGATCAGTATCTTGACACAGAAATGTATTCTATTATTGATTACTTCATAATTATTGATTACTTAATAAAGAGAGAGAAGTATTAATCCATCAATTCCTTCTTGACGATGATCTCGACATTTCCTAATTCAGAAACAATTAACGTGCCACTGTTATCACCAGCTTCCAGCTCCAGTATTTTTTTTTTTTTTTTCTTCTTACAGACAATCTGACTGCCTCTCACGAGAGGGTAACTTTGACTCTGTTGAAACCGATGCTTACAAAGGTTTACACGACGCCATTAACGAGGGATCGATTTCGTTTGATCAGCATGACGAAACTGATCATGCACCATGATATTATGAAACCAAAGTAGATACTCGTTCTAAAACTCGGATGGCGCTGGCGCGGGAGACTGACGTACGAATGCCACATGGGGGTATTATGGGGTGGCCTGGTTGGGGATAGCTTGCAGCGGAGATAAGAGACCGTAAGAAAAATAGAGCACGACAGCAGGAGTTTGGATGGGGACTTATGATAACCCTGAGGGAGCTGCGTTGGCTCACGACAGAGCGGCTTGCAAGATGCGCGGCTCAGAAGCCAGGCATAATTTTCCTCTCCTCGTTGGCTCCCGTGTTAAACCGGTTATACCTACGAATAAGCGTCAATACTCAGACCCTTCTTCGTCTTCTTCGTCGTTCACTTTGCATGGGAAATATCCCAAGGCCAAACGAAGAAACAATGGGAATAGGCTCGGCGGTTAAAGACGGGTCTTGAAATGGAGCCGATGTTAGATTCGTACCAGCAGATTTTATGACAGCAAGATCATCCTATCAATGTGTAAACCTAAAATTTCCAATTTGGAACATTTTAAATAAAAAAATGAAAACTAATGAATCGATAATATATGTAACGTAAGGTTGTTGCTTACCATTTAAATTAAAAGGATGAAGTGGGACAACAACAGAAAAAATTCTAAAGAACTGTTTGTTTGAAAGGAAAGAATTTTCCCTAGAAAATCAAGAACAGAGGGAGAGCTTCTAAATGATTTGTAAAGTGAAATTTTTATTGACTTTATGATTTGTATTACAAGTGTTTTAGTATTTATACATGAATTATAACTGTCAAGAATATCTAACTGAATTACAGCTAAACAACTAACAAAATTATATCAGCTCAGCAATGATCATCTCTTCGGCAAACTAATCACATGTTAATCAGTGATTAATTAACAAAATTAACTTTAACCAGAAGCAAGCATTCCTCGCACCAAAAGCATTAGCAGCCTGCAGCAAAATGATCCAGTACAATAGCAACTAACCAGAAGCAAGCATTCGTCCTATCAACAACTACCTGTTCCACCCCATTAACAGTATAGCTACTGTAATGCAACATCGACGTATGACCTGAGTTCGAGCTTCAGTGATCTTCTCTTGGAAGAGATCAGTTGGAACATGGGCATTTACAGCAGTACTCCCACTCCTAGCCACGCCACGCCACGTCACGTCAGCCTCGCAGATTAAACTAGAGTCTTCTGTTTCTCCCAATGGAGGGAGAGGGACTCAAAATGTGGTGGCATGGCGAGAGAAAAAGGACTGGCATCACAGGAGCGTAAGGAGAAGGACGTGGGGAAAGTACACGGCGGAGATTAGGGATCCTAAAAAGAAATGGAGCAAGAATTTGGCTCGGAACCTACTAGAAGCCGCAAGACGCATCGCTCGCTTATGATCGAGCAGCTTTTGGGATGCGTGGCTCCAAAGCTAAGCATAATTTCTTAACACCTCATCGGTGTTGTCGGCTATGAGCCGGTTAGGGGAGCCCTAATTACCACTCGTCGGAGCCATCGGATTCATTGTCCTTATCAGATGATAACGGATAAATTAGTGAGTAATAAAATGGTAAAATAAATTATTAATTAATCATTATTGATTGTACGCAATCTAATGTTGTAGAGGGTGATCAAAAACAACTGAAATTTGTTTTTGAATTTTTAAAATTGACACAAGTAATGTTTCTTCTAACCTATTTTAAAGTTATACCACCTCCAGCACAAAGTAAACCCTAAGATATATATCACCATGTTTATTGCATGTTCAGTATAAATCTAAAAACCAGTTGTAGCTCAGAAAGGGCACGAGGGAAAACCACCTTCATGAATCCTAACTGGAGTTTCCTCGCTCTATACGCAGTCTCTTTTGATTGGTTTATGCGATAAATTTTTGGAAACCTTACAATGCCGAAACTGGTAACGCCCCCATTAAGTTGTCCAAACGTACAGCGACAGGATAATAAGTTTGGTGCTTCATACCATTCTTTCCATGTGCTTCCTCAGGAATTGTGCAATCCAGCCGAAGGAAGCACAGTAGCTATTCCTACACACACGTCCATCTAAAGACTCGGAAGAGTTGCATAAACCAGTTCAAGCGAACAAGAAATGAATAAAGACAGCTAATTTGCTAATCAATTTAAATTCAAGAATTGTGCCTACAGAAATAGAAATGGCAACCGTCGAATGCAGGCGGCGTCAGTCATATACTATAAGCAAAGCAGCCGTTTTCATCACAAATTGAATTACAACGTGCAAAATTAAAGACCATAAATAAAAGAAATTACAAAGTCCAGTATCTAACTCTATTAAAAAATTTTACCCCAGCCACAAGATCTAGTCTTGCTCTTGCCAACTCAAAAGAAATTAAAAATGGGGACACAGGCTAACGGTTCTCAAATATCAGCCTCAAGCAACAATGGAAGAATTCACAGCCAAAAAGGTAGCCTTGCCCAAGAGCAGATATCATCCCCGTTGCGCCATGAGCAAAAATGTGGCAAGTCACATAAAACACAAATACCCAATGAGTCCCACATTCCTATCTTCTTCAAGACAACGGATGTCGCCTCCTGCATATTACGATTAATGAGTCAAAAGCAAACTAAAGGCAATGTTTTCCAATCGTTATTTACTGTTCTCTCCACTTGGCCCACGTGATCTTGGCTTCCTTCCATATTTATTGATTATGACTTAGTTTTCATCTATTATAGCAAAATAAAGTAATAAAATTCATGTTGTACACTCTTAATAAACATAATTCAAGAAGTCAAAGCTGTAAAAGCATATTATATTACCTCTTGGGCCGGCTACGGTCTTCCTCATAATCCATCACTCCACCAGGTTCAGAGTAGATTTCCTCGTGCCCTCGGAAGTCAATGTCGGCCTGCTTACAGTGTGTAACTTCTGCCACAACGTAAGTAAGACACATCGACCAACATATCTCGGCATTTGAATAGTTCTAAGTCTAAACTTGTGTGTAAATTTGTCAAGATAAAGAATCTTTCCACCTATTCCTCTTACTTAATTGACAAATGCAAGGGCACCTAAACCACCTTCTCAACTGAAAAAGAAAAAAGAAGAAAGAAGAAAAGAAGACGAGGAGAAGAACATGAAAGCTAAAGTTTGCAAAAGTGTTATTCCAAATGCGGAGACTTCGCATCTGGTTCTTTTCAAGAGCATTGATAAAAGGATAAAGAAGAAAACCAAAAACTACAAAACCCTCTCCCTCCAGCACTCCCACAAACCAAAAAACCAAAAAAAAAAAAACAAAAGAAAGCCTAAGGTATCATCATGTGCTATAAGTTCTTGGTATAGGACAGAAAAATAACTAACGAATTAGCCACCAGACTCTTAAAAGAAAAAGGAAAAGATAATACCCATTGCTTCCAACCCTCGTTCCGGGTACTGAATCTACATTCAGAAGGACTCGAACTTGTATCAAAGAATTAAACTCATATGATATGGATTCTCAATTCTAAAAGCTAATGTAGTATCAAAACTAACAGATAAATAGGTATGAAAACTAAAAGATAAATAGATAAATGTCTAGATGTGAAGTAGCTAACTTGTGCAAGTTATTTATATGTTACTAATGTTCAATAAACTGAATTCAACAGACCTTGAGTGAGAGGGACCTCTTTACATCTTCCACTTTATCCTCAAGATCCTTCCTGTGTTTCTTGTCTATCTCATTCATAGTATCTGCCCATTTTATCTTCTCTTGAATTGATATTAGTAGATTGTCTGATGTAGTCAACCTAGATTACCATTCGTAGAAAGATGTTACATACACAAGACCTATCAAATTGTAGTAAAAGATGATGTATATTATACACTGGTCCGATTTTGACATTTTATGAAAGAAAATCTTAAAAGTAAAAAATCATGTCTGAGAATCAAATGGAAAACCACTTGACTTCAACTTGTCAGTTAAATTAAGCAAATGCTAACCTGTTGGCAAAGAATACAAGAAACATCATTCACAAAAAAGAAGGTAAAGACAAAGTAGTATGAGATAACAGCATCCTCTTGATAATCTTTTCAAGGTCAGAGGTGCGTTGGGACTTTTTCTAACCATGCATATGGTAAGACAGTATCACAGATGCAAATGAATTGTGGCTTATTTGACAATAATAAAATTGGAAAACTGAGAAAAGTTATATGAAACAGAGACTTTACCAATTTGAGAGTGTTTGTATCATACTTCCAAGCTGATCAGGCCTCAGATCTCTTCCAGCAGCAAATTGTACCTAGAGTTCACAACAATTAGCAGATTAGTCCATTCCAATACATGATAGGAGTCAAAACCTAGTGATTGCAGTAAGCTCATACCTCAAAGCATCTTCGCAACTGATCCAGCTTTCCTCTAATTATACCCTAACAGAAAGGAAAATGAATGTCAGTCAGCTAATGAACAAATTCCCCCTTATTTTTCCCCATCTGTCCAGCAACAGTGTCCCGATGTTCCTTTTTTCAACAACTTACCCAAACCCAACCCCCACCTCCCTTATCTTCCCTCCTTTCCCAGAATGATAATCTAGCATAGTATATATATATATATATATATATATGTATAAAGTATGAGTTTTTAAGACATGTGGGAACAAGTGAGCCCTTGAAAGACAGACTCTAATTCTAAACAAACTCAATTTGTGGTTGAAATCATTAGTTAAATTTTTCACAATTCAAACAACAGAAGATCAAGAAAAGAGATTTACCACCAGAAGATAAATTATTAAATTTAAAACATATGATAAAGTTAACCAAAAAAAGGACAGTTCTTCCACATGTAAAATACTGAATACAAATTCTTTGAGATGCAAAACATTTCTTCCCCCTCTTGTGTTCAATAAAAGGTATTATAAACAACAGAAAATCATGTCAGAATACAGTTATGGTCAGGATTGGGGCGCATGCTAAAACAACTGAAGAATACCTACCGCATACATGCACTCGTTGATAAGAAAATCTTCAAGCTCCCGAACATTTGTAACATCTAACTCCTGCATCAATTGATCATAGGGTAGTACCTGGAAAAAATCATATCAACTAAAATATGTGAATTTTAGAAATAAATCGTATACAGTACATCAAAACATATTCAAACGAGTTATCAACGCAGAATTGTAAGACAACAACAAAATGGCTAAATCAGATATGTTCCAATCTTCGCCTAAACAACAACACATTGGCACATACATAAAAATCTAAAATAATAGCAATTTGTACTAACAAACCTCAGTGAAGAAATACAGTCTGCAATAGGACTTATCAGTCCGTGACTAATGCAAAAATGCACTGGTTCGGTGGGTTCTTAGAAATTTCTAATTGTCATAACCTCCTACCATTTTCAACCCCAAATTATATTAACATCTTTAGTATGTTGCCAAAATATTCAATGCAATAACTAAGTCACATCCAAATTCCCTTTTAACTCCAACCAGGACAGGAATTGATTGACAATCATTAGCTGGCTCTAAGAGTGACCATATTGATTGTCATTTTGACAGTGAATGATAAAAAAAGACTCGTGACAATTTCCGGAAACTAGTGATCACATCAATTTAGGAAAGTAAAAGTCATATTTATACATACATAAAGATACTGCAGTGAAAGATACCTTGTTTGTTTCAGCCAGTGTAAGCACAGTAAGCTGCTTCAGCTTGAGGACTTGATCAGGAACCAGAGGTGGAAGATGGCCAGCATTATCTATAAATCAAACAGGTTTAATTGTTAAAATCCCACAACAAAATGCCTTGCAGTGCATAAAGGAAAAACATAAATGAAGGCCAAGGAAGCTGCTACTAAAATGATTCCGTAATTTCATTTTACAGAAAGGGTAGTTATCTCCCTTCCACAACAACAACATAAGCAGAAGCAGAAGCAGCTAAACAGGCCCTGTTGGTATTCCACATCACCTCCAAGAACCCTCGACAGGCAAATTCTTTGTAGAATCATCTAATATAACGCATTATGAACACGTAAAAGATCACTGCAACAAAGAAGAGTATGGATAGAACATGACAAAATTAGCATGCTTACTCTTGTAATCACTCCATGTCCCATGTGCAAACAACTGAAGCACCTCAAGGTATGCAGAGTTTTCAGTTCCTTCAAGCTGCACAAGTTCTTTAGTCAAAACCATAAAACACACTTAAATTCAATTTTAATAAGCACTGAATAACTGATTCTCAGACCAAGAAAACTGAACAAGGACAGATAGAATATACTCTACAATTACAAATGATAAAATATATAGCAACATGGAAAACAACCCAAAAGAAAAGAGAAACAAAAATGACATGGCCAAAACAATGCAAAAGACAAAACATATTTCAATGAAACAGAAATCTGGAGAAGCATCCACTAACACGTGATCAACAATACAACACTTGATTGCAGTAAATATATTTAGTTACTGCAACTGCAAGTTGATGATTTTGCAAACACTTAAGTCACCATGCTACCCAAAACTTATCATTTCGCCATATCCACTCACAGAGCTGCATAGGGTCGAGAAGGGTCAGCTGCCATTTCTCAATTTTCAAATTTCTTGAAAATTTTCATATTATCCCCTATGCTGGCCCCTCTCAATTTTCAAATTATTTTCAAAATTTTGGTTTTGCTCCCCTAATTTTAATAAATTTGAACATTATAGTTCATTGATTTTTTTTGGCACAATTTAATGTCAAAAATCATGTAATACTTAAACAACTATTTACATACAAATGCCAAACAATACGTAAAAACAATTGAACCTTCAAGTATATTCTATATATAATTCTAAAGCGTTCATTGTAGACAACATATGATGGTGTATACACAAAAATTGCAATTAACACGTATACATGTAAAAGAAAATTCTAAGGTGTTGGTGTCCATATTTCAAAAAATGTGAATTTGCAGCAACTCATCACTGTGTATGATTATATAGCATTGTGTTGCTGCAAAACAAAATTGTTTTGAATACAAACACAGAGATGCACACACATAGTAGAATGCCTAATCATACATAATAAACTAATTGCACTTTGGATTGCATGCACACCTAATTTGTCTATTTAGGATATGCAACTTTCAGGCCTTAGCCCACAGGCAAGCGTTGGGTACTTCCTATATCTTACATAGCTTTCCTTATCTGTTATCTCTGCACGGAGCATAGGCAATCCCTATGCTCTCTATAACCCAAAAAGAAGGAAAGAAAAAACCTCCAATTCTAGAGCAACAGCAAACCCCATACCAGATTAATAGGGCGAAGAGAATTTAACAATCCAATGGGAGGTGAACTAGAAAAGAAGCGTGCCCTTGTAGTTTATACAGAATTCCAATGTTAGCCCAAGTTTCAGTTCCCTTCCCCGGGGGCTCATTGCAAAGACTGTACAGTTAAAAAGCAAAGGGCATTTCCTTTAAGGAGGAAATGCCCGTATAAACAGTTTTACATATATAATGTTTGTTTGTGAAGCTGCGATACTGTATTACCATCAAAGAAAGGACCTTTTTAAATTAACAATCAATAAATTAATGAAGAATAACTTGATTGTCCTTCTAAATAAAGGTAATAAACATATTAATAACCGTGAAATAAATGAGTATATCCAAACCTAAGTTATTTAATTGCTGCTAACTGTTAGCACCCTCTTCCACAAAATTTGTAGCCATATCCAAACATAAGTACATAACAATCATAAATTTCCTTTCTTAATCTTTTATTCGATTTTATTAAAAACCAAGCAGAAGGTAAACTTCTTTCGACCCCACGTATCTTAATGTCTAACTCAATCAACAAAAAAAAAGCATCAAGAAGCATAAACAAAATAACTAAATTTATGAATATAAACCCTAAAATAAAAAAAGAACACAATCATAGACTTAAAAAGGGGTTTAGAAAGTCGAGACCTCGGCAACATTGGGAACAGCGAGAATTTCAGAGAAAGCAAAGAGCGACGGCTGCGAAGTGGCTTCGACGACGACGGAGCCGAGAGCCGCACCCTTCTTATTCGCAGCTTGCTTCACGAAGTGATCGATTATCTCGGCTTGTATTTGTTCGATGTCCATCTTAAATTACACACGGGAAAATAAATTAAAATAAATAAATAATTCTAAAGAGAGGATGAGTTTTAGGTCATAAAAACAAACAGAAAAGTTAGGGTTTCGATGAAGAATTTGAACGGATCTTAGGGTTTCAATTTTGTTGTCTTCTAGACGGAGTGAAAGATGATGCCTCTAAAAAAGCTTGTTTCTGGTTAGCTCTTCTTTTAGAGAGAATTTTACAATACACCTAGTAGGCTACTACCAAGCGCGGTAACAACTGATGTGGCGATATTACACAAGGTGACGTAAAATATTCGTAGGTTGGTTGCCTGTATTTTTATTTCTTCTTTTGCTAATCGAAAGGGTCAAGATGATTTTTCTGTGATAATATTTAATAAATTATTCTAATTATTTTGCAGCGTTTATTGATTATTAATATTTTGCAAAATAATGCCGATTAATCTATCTTTAATTTTCTTATACACCTTAATTTTCCCAGGAACCAAACACAAATTTTTTTTTTTTTAATTTTTCCAGGATTCAAACATAAATTATTTTGAGAAATGAAGAAATGGACCCTGATCGCTTGAGTTTAGCTGCTTGCCCACTTCTGGTTCTGGACTTCTTGAGCAGATACCGGAGCAGGTAGGGGATACGTCTTAGCCCAAGGCCCAATATGTGGGTAAGCGTGGTTTGCTATTCAATTTACCCCGTGCGTACAATAAACGCGGATAAGACCTATAGAATTTTTACCATGACATCGAGAATATGGTGGACGTGGCAAATTATTAGTGGTCTAATCTATGCACGAACGTGTCATTTCAAACACCATATAGGAACTGGTATGACAATCTCAACGGTGTCGTTAGCTTTTCCCTTCAAGCCGCCTCCGCTGGGTGCTAAAGAAGAATTATGAACTCTTAACACATCGAATCAGCTCTCACAAACGGGAGGTTGACGATGGAGAATCCCGTTGCCAGTTCACATAGCAACAGAGTAGCCGTTCAAACCACAAACGACGACGCTTCTGCCAGTAAACTGTGTGTGCTTCTCTTCCTTTCCTTCTCCATTGCTCTTTTGTTCCTTTTGTTTGTTTAGCTTATGTAAACAGTTTCCCGTTAAGTTTCTTCATTCATGGTTTGCTTGTCAGTAAAAGAAATATGTTAGGTAAAGGATTTGCTTCCCTCGTTTATTGAAGTATTTCAACCAATTCAAAGAGTTGAATTAGCTTGGTTTAATGGATATAGATGTTCACAACGTATTTTTATTATTTGTTACTATTAATGGCAACCATACTGAACTAACGATAAACACTTCTCTACTTAACTGATTCAATACTCAATTATGTGAAATCATGAATTTCTTCAACGAAAATCATTTAGCATTGCTTGTGGTAGCTCTGTATATCCTGTTTCTGCTATCGATCTAACTGATAGTGCGGTAGATGTGGAGGATGTTAATAATGGTTTACTCTACGTTTTGAAGGTCCTGTGTCAAGAAAGGATACATGAAAGATGACTACATCCATTTATTTGTGAGAAAACCTGTGAGGAGATCACCAATAATTAATCGTGGTATGATTTAGGTACTTGGAAAAGAGAGTCAACAGTTTAGCATTATAAATTATTCTTAGATTTGATTTTTCTGTTTTTTCTTTCCTGTGTTTAAAGGTTACTTTGCTCATTGGGCTGCCCTCAAGAAGCTTCTCAATCAGTTTCTTGATTGTGGAAGTGATAAAGAATGTTATACAAAGAAGCAGATTATCACTTGGAGCTGGATTTGATACTACATTTTTTCAGTTACAGGTGCCTGAGTTTCTCTACCACCCCTACACCCCAACAAACATGCGCGCGACCCCAACCTCCCTCCCTCCCCCGT
>CP135542.1:11891485-11929666 GCA_032402905.1 Khaya senegalensis | reverse complement strand
CCCCCCCCTCTCTCTCTCTTTCTCTCTCTCTCTCTACTTTTTTTGAGTTGTAACAAATTTAGACCTTGAACATATATATGTATCCTTTCCCACAGCAATCAGTAAAGGCCTTTGGTGTATTGATTCAGTTCTCTGAAATTCTGTAGGAAATTTTGCTTCAGTTCATGTAGTGATTTATAAAATTTGCTTATGTGCAAGTTTTATCTTGACAGGATAAGGGAAAAGCACCACATTTATATGTGGAACTGGATTATACAGAGGTGCAAATTTGAATATTTAGTTGCTTTACTTTGGTCTCAGTTGGCAACTTGCTTATTTTGTGCCATGGGTATGTGTTGTTTGCTGAGTTAGGTTATGTCTTAAAAGTTATAATTTGGGATTGAAAGTTTCAAGCATCACTTAGCTGTCTAAGGTCAATTTGATGTTTCTTACCTTTATAGCATACAAGAAATTTAAGTTATGTGGTATTTGTTTATTATGCAACTAATACAAAATGCTTGTTTATTAGGTAACTAGTAAAAAGGCAGCACTTATTGAAAACCACAGTCAGTTGAAGGACAAAGTTGGTGCAACAGCATCAATCTCACTAGGTAACCACCTCCGTTAACTGATGCCATGGCTTATGGAGAGTGCTCTTACCATATTGAGTGATTATAAATGTTTTTTAAGTGTTTGCTATGAGTTGTGATATATTGATGTGAAGGTTGTATGGAAGTTTTTTCTTGTCATTCACTGATAAGTCTGTAGAAAACTTCCTTAGCAATGCCCTTTGAACTCATTTATTTGTATAGTCAAGAATGTAGAACAGTTGTGATTGAAGATTGAACTGTTCTATTTACACTGTGTATTATCTACAACTTTGCAGAGAAAGGAGAAGTGCTTAGTGATCATTACAAGCTACTACCTGTGAGTTTGCGAGATATACAAAAGCTAAATAATGTCATAAATTTGGCTAATATGGATCCAAGGTTGGTGCATAGAATTCTTTTGGTCTGTGGTTATGTAAATTTCGTTATGGTATTTTTTTCACTCACCTTTACTTGTTGATACCTCTTTTAGGATTATTCAGTTACTGAAATTTTGTGATATTGATTGGACTTTTTGAGGGGGGAAATAACTACTGGGATGATTTCCGGCTGATAAAATTCCTTGCATGCATCTCTACTTGTCAAGATGATTCTAGTTGATATCAGTATTATTGAGGCTATATCATATATTTTTTATGGGAAAAATTATAATATTTGGATTTTATTCTAATTTCATTGCTTCCCCGCTTTTAATTACGGGACTAAAAATTTTTACCTCCATGAAATTTTAATTTATTTTGTTCTGTTGTCAAATTTATTTTGCATTTTTTGTATGCTCGTGATTATTTGCTTTCATCTTAATGGAGTGATTGAGCTTCCTTATTCTGATGTTTTATCAGCCTGCCGACATTTATAATTGCAGAATGTGTTTTAATATACCTGGATCCAGATTCAAGCCATGCTATAGTAGGTTGGGCTTCAAAAACATTTTCAACAGCAGTGTTTTTCTTATATGAGCAGGTTCTATCCTTTTCAGACCCGAATCCTTTAATCTGTTCATTGCAATTTCTATGGTTGTTAAAATTAATTATGGTTCTTTAACAGATCCATCCAGGTGATGCTTTTGGGTAGCAAATGATCAGAAATTTGGAGGTTTGTGTTTTCCTTTCGGGAAAAAAGAAACAATTTTAGAAGTAGGGATAATGGATTGAATCATTTCCATTTCTCATTCAGCTCTGGAGGTGGATTTTTTGTGTTGTAAACATTTTCTTTCTTCTTTTCCTTTTGATATGAGATTTTCTAGTAGTTGATGATAGGTGAAGAACCAACAAGGAAGGTTTCAGAAAAATGTTATACCTAACTTTCTCTTAATTTATTTATTGGTTTTATATGAAGATGGTTTTAAAACAAAACAAATTAAATTGCTCATAATTCTCATTTTTTATGTTGATATTTTATTGCTTTCAATGATGTTATGATGTTTCTCCAGACTTCTATAATTTATGTTCCAGGAAGTCCCAAATCCCAATGTGTATATAATATCTTAAGCCTTTATGTTTCAGAGTCGTGGTTGTGCACTCTTGGGCATATATTCTACACCAACATTACTTGCAAAGGAAAGACTATTTCTTGACCAGGGTTGGCAGGTATATCTTACCAATAAACAGTTTTTCAGGACATTTGTTCTTTTCTTTTCTCCTTGTTACAGTAAAAAGAAATGTATGGATTGTAGATGAATGATGCATTACTCATTTTTTTATGGAAAATAACCCAGAATGATGGTAGAGGAGCCATCTAGGGAGGAGAAGACGAAAACTGGATACACCAATTAGTTTTGTTGATGTGGCAGACATCTGATTGGTGCCTTAAACACACTGTAGGCTGAAATTTATATCAATAGGAAAATTATAAAATTATTTAGGTGAGGCAAAGTGTGCAGATGGTTCGTCATTCTAATGGATTTATTTTTTATTCCTGAACTTTGTAAGGATCCTTTAAACAATTCTTTTATCATCCACTTTGTTTACACTGCTAGATTTCATGTGCATAAGACAGTATGAAAGATGGCAATTTCTGATGTTTTGCTTTTCTTTTATTCCTTTTCCTATTGTTATTTTACCTGTTAACCTTCTGTTTTCGGTTATTAGTTTTTGCATTATTATGTTCATATAATATAATGTTTTGGTGATATTTACTATTTGAGGTACCAGCAAGCTGTTTCCTGGGACATGCTGAGAGTTTATGGTACTTTTATTAATGCTCAAGAAAGACGCAGGTATCTATTCTATTTATCTTGAAAAACGTTTCAGCCAATTTAATTCCAGAATTTGATAAGCTTTTATGGGCATCAGGCATTAATCATTGATTGTTATGCAATACTGTATGGGACCCAGCTAAAATCTCTTCTTCTTTTTTTTTTAAATGCAAACTTCCATCAAAATGGTGTCTCTATACTTTCTTGTAAGTCTTGGTGTAGTATAAATATTTATGCATAACACATTCAATAATTTATTAGGTACGTATTTGCATTTGAAAAAACCCGTTGCCTGATATGCTTGCTTGGTATCTAGTTGATGTGCTAGAGTTCATATACTGTGTGTCTCACGGAAATTGGCATGCAACAGATTTAAAAAGTGATTAAGATTTTATTTCGTTTTCTTTTACTTATTTGAAAGAAAATTGAAGTAAAAAAAGAAAAGAGACTTGTTTGAATGGCATTATCTTTAATCGTAAATAGTTTGATTACATAGATAAATAATGCCAAATTCTTCACTCTGCATATCATGCTCCCCCTTCTAGTTTTTGTTGCCACTTTATATGTATGGAACTGTAAACTCATTCTAGTAGTGACCTACTGTGGTTTCAATCTGGCAATATCAGTTTTGAAACTGCTGTTTTAATGATTATATTTGCAAAGAATGAGGTTATTATCTGATAAATGTGCAAACAGACATGTAAGTATGCACTTAAAGAAGGAGCATGCATGCTAATTATGATCATGCAAATGATATTAACTTGCTGTTGTGAATTTAACAATATGAACCAGAGGAGCTTCTGATGTGTGATGTGTGAATCAGTGCGGAATTTTATGCTTAGGTGAATATTTGTTATTTCAAAATGAAAACTAAAATTTTAGTATCCTTACATTTTCCTTGTTGGCTGTGCTTATCTGTGTGTGTCACTGCTGCCTTTTGGGGATGCTGTCTTTTCTCAAAAGGAGAATCCCTGGGGTGTCTTTAGGAAGTCTTCTTTTTACATTTCTACTTTAATCATTTATAAGATATAAAGGGAATTTCTTTCCCTGTTTCTGTCCAATCTATGCTCTGTTTGTGTACCCTTTTAATTCGGAAGCTTACCACCTTTTCTGAAATTTTCTTGGGAAGATTCTCAACTGTGATTTCTTGGTGATTAGGATTGAACGCTTGGAATTGTTTGATGAATTTGAAGAATGGCACATGATGCAGGCAAGTAAACCCCTTGTTCTGTTTTTGGAAGACAACAAATTATTGCTCTTAGTTAACAACATGATCTGGGTTCAGCACCTGCCGTCCTGCACCAAATAGAGTTACCTCGCACACACAGAGAGAAATAGAGAGCTGTAACGCCACTCTAGTCCGGTTTTGTGAGCTTGCTAGCAACTAAAGGTCGCATTGTTGGTTATTGGGAGGCTGACTTACCACTAACATATTCTAGTGATGGTTGCATAACTATCATCTTGCATTTAAGTGATTACTGTTGTCGGCATTATCATCTCTATTATAATTAATTTTGTCTCAAACTGCTGATTTTCAGGAACACTATTGCATTGCTTATGCAATCAATGATGCCATGGTATGTCTATTTTTGAACCTCAACCTGCTCTGGCTGTCTGTCATGCAGTCCTATATCCCCTGTAATGTTGATTTTCCATCATGTCAGTATTTTTCATATTGCAGAATTGTAATACAAAATAATGGGTAAATAACTCAAAACAATTTTCCTGCAGCATGATCAGTATTAGGTTTTGGTTTTGACCATTCTATTTAACACCATAATATGTGATCCCAAATACGGTAAATATACCGAAATCAAATAACTGAATCTAATTGGTGCTTTCTTATTCAATGCACTAAGGAATGACAGTTTGATGACGGGCTTTTTGCTTTGTTTTCATGATTCAGTGGTTTGGGGATTTTGGCTTTCCCAAATAACAAGAAAAAGCACGTGCTGACTTCCCATGCAGCTGCATTAGCCTGGAACCATGAGGCTCCTGTATTGCAGAACTAACTTGCGAAGTTTGGTCCTACAATTAATGGTAGAGAAGCTCGTGTGACTGCAAGTGCCAGTCAAAAAGGCCCGGTGTCAGGTAAAAATAAAAAAATGGCCCTATCAAATTGGTAGTTGGTCTTCACTCTTTCGCTAAGAGTCTTTAAGTATGAGTCTCAATTTATTGTTTGTTTGACTCTGAACCGAAAAACAAAATTTATTACTATTTTTTTTTTAACTTTTTGGCCATCTGCTTGCTGTTTGGCAAAGAAACGTGGTGGGACCCACGCAGCATCAAAAGTGAGTCACAGCTTAGCTTTGTGGTTGTGGGGGTCTTTTCCACGTGGAAATTGGAAATATATGTGCATAGTTGGTTGCTTTTTAATGAATTCCCCCCATTTTTGTTCCCTCTTATCCCTTTGTTTGCTTTCTATGTTTACTAGTTTGTTATGACCAGAAAGCCCTTGTGCTTGCTGGAAAGCAAATCATTGACCACCATTCTAGGGAAAAGAATTTAGTGTATTCTCTTTAGGTGGTTCGTCTATAGTGTTAGAGACCAGTGACTGCCTCGTGCAAAAGAGACGAGTTTAGCATAGAAATGTATACTATTCATAGCTGTGGAAAGAAAATTCATAGTTGAGGTTGTGCATGGTTAAAATACCACTATAAGATATACACATTGCACAGTATTACTAGGTGAAGGAAAATTTATTTGTTTTTTTTTCCTCTTTTTTGGTTGAAATGGTAGACTAATACCTAGACAACGTGATTTTGAAATTTACCATATGGCTTGTTGTTATAGTTATAGACATGCTGAAAGATACAGTTCTTTAGCTTCTTTTTTTAAAAAAAATTTGGATTGGTGACTGATTTTTGGCCTCTTGCAAAGCTCTGTATTTAGTTTATAGGCTTGGAAAGCTAGGTGGTACAAGCTTTAGGAATTTGATGATCTAAGCTATAATTTTATGCTAAATTAAATTGCTCATTATTCTTGATTCACTTCTAGGCCAAAGTCCCCGAGTATATGCAAAAATTGGAATTTTTGTCCCCTGCCTTGGAGAATAAATAAACAAATAATGCAATAAATAGTGGATATTTGTTTGTGATAATCCAGTCTAGAAAAATGTACTTGGTAGGATGGGTTGGGTTGGGACTAAGTTGATTGGACCCACATTGTTTACCTTTATAGAACAAAACAGTTCCATCATTTTCTAAGGATTGCCGCCTAGTCTACACTATTTCTCTCTTGCTTTCAACCTTTTAAGGCAGTGCTGGGTTGGGATGCTGCTGCTCATGACAAACCAAAGTGAAAAGGAAATATAATTAATTGGTTTGCAGCTTTTGACAACCCTTGTTTTGCTTACAGTTGGATCTGTCTGTTGCTTCTTTAAAACTGTTTATAATAATAATAATAATTATAATACATGCCAAATCTTTAAAGATTTCTGCATTTCTAGTTGGTTATATAACTTATCTTTGTTGCTCTGTTCTTATCTCTGGGAGCAATTGGTACTATTTGCCATTGTTTAATCTTCAGTCTTGTTATTTTATTGGAAATAAATAAATAAAAATGATCTACATGGTAGGACAGTGCAGATGTAAACGGTGCAGTAAACTAGAAACAAGATTTTTTAGGAGATTTACCATTTTAAGAGAAGAACTAGAAACAAGTTGAATCATGACAGACCGACCATTGTAGGAGAAGTTTAAAATATTTTAGAGCAATTGGCTACCCTCATTTTGGTTGAACAAAGTAGTTCTCGCTTTCTCTTGATTATCACCCTTATCCCAAGTCCCAATCCGAGGAAACTAGACAAACAAATAAAAGTGAAGGTGAAGAATATTTTGATAGGTAGACGTGTGGTTCGTGAAGAATCAGATGCCAAATGAGCATGAACAGGGAGATAAGAAAAGCCTTAAGCAAGAAAGGGAGAATGTATGTGGAGGAGTAGTTGTTAGGGTCCGGTGAGAAAATGGAATAGAAAGTCATGGAGACACTTTATTTCACCGTTTTCAATAGTTGCCTTTCACCACCTCCCCTTTTTCTTTATTATTTTTATTATTATTGTTATTATTATCGTTGCTTTTCTTGAAAAGGATCCATTTATTGTGGAATATCTATGCTACGTCGCTTTGTCCTCGTTTTGTCGTAAAAACCATTTCTAAGGACCAAGAGAAAGAAGATCAAGTTTAGCAAAAAGAGGAGAAAAGTAAATGCCAATTGCATGGTTTCTTTAATAAAAAATAGTATTAATATGGGCGAATATTATTGTGGAAAGCCTATGAATTGCATTTAGCCGTGAATGATAATAATACCATTTTCGTGAGTGGTTGTAATATTGAACCCATATTTCAGAGTTTCTTTTTCAGCTTAGGGCAGAGGCTGTACGAATCTGTAAAATCCTTACAAGTTGTAAAGATTGTAGACGATGAAGAAAAGCAAAGAAATCATATAAAAAACCGAGCAATAACTCCAGAGTGTCCTACAGGCTAACAAGATAACAAAATCCAACAGAGCATTGGCTCAGGGCCTTAGACTTAATAATCGACGTCTGGGTCCACGCAAATTTCTTTGAAGATCCACGACGCTTTTTCATTTCATGCCAAATGACAGCAGAATGCAGACAAAAAACGCAAAAGCAGCCTTCTGTATTACACTTGTATTTAATTAATTATCAATCATCCAGTTTATTAACACTTAATCAAAAATTTAATCAGCCACTAAACGAACGACAAGTGCGCTGCATCTGCGAGCTTTGATTCTGATACTATCGTAAATGAAAAAAAAAATGAAAAGACATAATAATTGATTTATTTCAAAAATAGAAAAGATATATAAAATCTCAATCTCTCTCACTTCTCTGGTTCACTTTCTAAAAACACAGAGGTGAAATCAGGCGCCACCGTTCGACATGGGTTGTACAGTGTCGAAACTGGACAACGAGGACACAGTGAGGCGGTGCAAAGAACGTCGTCGTTTAATGAAGGAAGCCGTTTACGCTCGTCACCACATGGCCAGAGCTCACGCCGATTATTGCCGATCCCTCCTGCTAACCGGCTCGGCTCTCTGCGACTTCGCTGTCGGAGAACAGCTCTCTGTCTCGGACCAAACCCCAGCCGTCTTCATCCCCCCACCAAACCCGTCACCGCCGCAACCACCGCCACCTTCAACAACCAATCACATACCTCCACGCTTCAAAACCTCTCCCAGCTCGAGTCCTAATCCCAGTCTCCACCCACCTCCACCTCCAACAATTTCTCCTTCTCCTCGCATGATCCCTGCACCTCAAAAACGACACCGTAAGGCACCGCCGAAACTCCCTCACATTTTATCGGATTCCAGCCTAGCTTCAACTCCCAGAAGCCAAATTCCTAATAATTTTTTCCCGACAGCTTACCAAGTAAACTCTACCTACTCAAGCACGCCTTCACAAGCTTCCTCTCTTTGGAACTGGGAAAATTTTTATCCTCCGTCTCCTCCGGACTCCGAATTCTTCAACCGCAAAACACAAGAAAAATTTCACACCCAACAAAACCATCATCTAGACACCGACCTGGGATCCGATACGGAAATCGAAACCGAAAGATCGGAGTACGATTTTTTTCAGCCGCAACCAAATGGTCGCTATAATCAAAAAGAAAAGGAAAACCCCTTTTCGAGTGATTACGATAATAATATGAATAGTAGTGTTGTTGGCGAGGAAACGGAGAGAGAAGAGGTTCAGTGCAGCGAGTGGGGAGATCATTGCAGCACTACGACGTCATCGGATGAAGAAGAAGGGGATAAAGAATCAAGGTCGGAGATGGGTGCCCGGTCTGATTTCGGGTCGTCGGTGAAGCAACAGCCGATTTATACAAAAAAATCGGAGGATGCGGCGTCGTCTTCGGCCAGTTACAGGACTGGGGAGATCTCCGATATGAAGTTAGTGCTGAGACACAAGGATTTGAAAGAGATTGTTGAAGCTCTTAAAGAGAATTTCGAGAAAGCGGCTTCAGCTGGAGACCAACTCTCAGAAATCTTAGAAATCAGCCGAGCTCAGCTTGATCGCAGCTTTAAACAGTTGAAGAGTAAGTTATAAAAATATTATTTTACGAGTTAAATTATTCGATCCTATTACTATATTTCTAAAAATTTATTTCTTTTTTCCAGAGACTGTGTATCATTCGAGTAGCTTGTTGAGTAGCCTGAGCTCGAGCTGGACCTCAAAACCGCCATTGGCTGTTAAGTACAGGCTCGACATAGATTCGTTCAATAAACCAGGCGGTCCGAAGAGCCTTTTCTCCACTCTTGACCAGCTCTTGGCTTGGGAGAAGAAGCTCTACGAGGAAGTCAAGGTACAACTACCCATTTTTTTTTTTAATTTTTTGTCTGGAAACTTTTAGTGTTCCACCATTTTCTTAGTTTAAATTTTGAGAAAAAAAAAAAATCTTAGGAATTTACCTTCCCGTTGCATTTAACTTACCAAAATGCCCCTGGAAATGGTGGGGAATGGATGCCTCGCATATTCACTTTCATGTTGCATTGTATCATTCTCGGGCCGTTCTCGTGATTTGGACTGACGGTTGTCGTTTATCCAACTTTTTTAATGTAATTATCTCTTAGTTCCTTTCATGATTTCTATGAACGTGCTTGTGGGTCTGTCTACTTCTTGCAACCAAAAAATAAAATCTGGATTGGATGATAAGGAAAATGTCTTCCAGGATATAGTTAAATGAATAAGTGGTTTGGTAAGCTTGATTGTAGGATGAATGTCTGGTGTGACATTTGATTTATCCCGAGTGAATAGTAATGCAGGCATCAAATTGTTTTGGGTTTTAGGCTAGAGAAGGAGCGAAGATTGAGCATGATAAAAAGCTTTCAGCTTTGCAAAGTCAAGAGTATAAGGGAGAGGATGATGCTAAGCTAGACAAGACAAAGGCTTCAATAAAACGGCTGCAATCACTAATTGCTGTTGCATCTCAAGGTGTCAATACCACCTCGGCTGCCATCATTTGTCATAGAGATAGTGATCTGGTTCCACTGCTTGTTGATCTTTGTCATGGGTAAGTCCCTTTTCTTTTCAATTTTAAGATTTCTTTTACCCCATTGGAGTCTTAATTTGCTTTGAGTTGCCAACAGTGTAGCCAAATTTGGGGTGTCTGAGTCTTTTAATAATAATTTTGGCCAATTCTTATTGATATTCGATTAACATATTAGAATTGTCCAAGTATGTTAAAATTTGTTTTCTCTGGAGAAACATGAAAGTCTAGTTCTCTCCCCGTTTGCTTTGTTGGGTTGTTAAATCATCATGAGACACTGCTCTGCTCTGACTTCTTGCTTCGTAATCTATATCAGCATACTTGTTATTCTCAACTGGACAATAGCTAACTACCTCTAAATATCAGTAGTGGCCCCAAAACAACACAATGCCTATAGTTTATGTTCACAGATTCCGGTCTTTTTGTGGCCAAATGCAATTCATGAGCGGAGAGTTAGGTACATTGGATTAACTGATATGGTCCACCAACATTGTCTATTTCTGATAGATTAATATGCACTATCCCTACTCCAACTCCCTACCTTCAGGTCCTCAAAAGGAAAAATTATTAATTGACTGGTTGCTGAACATGGAAATCTATTCAATGCCCTTCTTTTTGTGCCATTCTTCTAAACAAAGTTATGTTCATTTTGTTCTCATGATTTACCATAAATGACTAAATAGTCCTGCCACTATAATGTTATTCTTCATTCTTACATGGTCAGGTTCTTAAGATTGTAGCTTGATTGTTGTATTACTGTGCCTGCTGGTTGTCGGTGCTCTCCGCACATTTACAGTTTAGGAAATCAAACTTAAAGGCTAAAACTGTAACAAAGAAGTAACTACTGAAAATCATAATTTTGGATTGTCTGGCTTGTTCAAAGTGTCTAGAGGAATAAAACTTGGATCTGACAATCATAATATCGGATTTTTTTCGTTAACAATGTAATTAGTTTATTGAGCAGATGAAATTAATGTGAACTTAACCATATATTTTAATATCCGAGATGTTGAGTGCAGGTTCATGTACATGTGGAGATCAATGCACCAATTCCATGAAGTTCAAAACAACATCGTGCAGCAAGTCCGTGGACTTGTGAACCAATCAGCCAAGGGTGACTCAACTTCCGAAATGCACCGACAGGCTACTCGTAACCTTGAGTCAACTGTTTCTGCCTGGCACACCAGCTTCTGTCGCTTAATAAAATTCCAACGCGAATTTATCTGCTCCCTCCATGGCTGGTTCAAGCTCACCCTTTTATCCGTCACAAATGACAACATCAATGGCAACATAGAACCCTCTGAGGCATTTGCTTTCTGTGAGGAGTGGAAGCTTGCTCTTGATCGCGTACCTGACACAGTTGCTTCCGAAGCCATCAAGAGTTTTATAAACGTTGTTCATGTTATATCTGTAAAACAAACTGAAGAGATGAAGATTAAAAAGCGAACAGAAACTGCATCGAAGGAGCTTGAGAAGAAGGCTTCAGCTCTTCGGAACATAGAAAGGAAGTTTTACCATTCATACTCTATGGTTGGTGTTGGACTTCCTGATACTGGCCCTGATAATGCACACGTGTTAGATGCTAGAGACCCGCTTGCCGAGAAGAAATCAGAGCTTGCTGCCTGCCAAAGGCGGGTGGAAGATGAGATGCTGAGGCATTCCAAGGCGGTAGAAGTGACAAGAGCAATGACTTTGAATAATCTTCAGACGGGATTGCCCGGAGTATTTCAAGCGTTGACAAGTTTTTCTGCCTTGTTCACTGAAGCACTTGAATCGGTATGCACCAAATCCTACGGTATCAAATAGATAAATAGCATAAATGTTTCCACGCGAAGTTTTGAGGTAAGCTGAAGTTCATAAGAACTGGAATTTTTGCCTGGAGGCTCCCAACAATTATTTCTTTTCTTTTTTATTTGTAACTTTTTCTTCTTCTTTTTTTTTTAATTTTTAGGAAAAGGAGGAGTTGATATGTAAATACGTGGATTCTTTATTATTATTATTATTGTTGTTGTTGTTGTTGTTTATCATTCTCTTGTTGGCTATTGGGAGGAGAATGTCTGTGTACAGGAAATTGCTTGGATTATTGTATTACAGATTCGCAATTTCTGCTGATGAACGAGTATACAACTTGCTTTTTGTTTCTTTCTATTTTTTTTTTTTTTTTTTTTTTTTGGCTTTCAAGTTGTAATTATTAGAATTTGATTTTTTTTTTTTTTTTTAGGGAAATTAAAGAAAGGAAAAGATCAAAAAGTGGGAACGGACTTTTTAAATTATACTCCGAAGTGTAGTTTTCTATGGCCTCTTTCTTCCCAGTCATCAAAAACATAAGTCCTTGTGAGCGAGAAACAGAGAATCCCTTGTAGGGACCAGATACATTAATCATCTCGCTACCATAATTTGGAATTTTTTTTACCAAAATGCCCTCGAAATATGAATGTCACTTTTCCCTTTTTCCTAGAGATAGTTATTTTGATGGATAGGATATGCAATTGAAGGGAAAGATGGAGAAAGCCAAGCCAAGCCAAGCCAAGCCGAGATTGACTACTCCTAATGTGCACAAGGTATAATATATTAATATATATATAACACTATTTCCAGCTCTGTTAATCAAATGCAACCAGTGATTTAATAAATAATCAAAGATTTGATGAATAATGGCTTCTTGGGTAGGATCCACACTGACACTAATAATTTTCAAAAAATTGTGGGTGATTAATAATTGCCTGCTTCCAGAAGCCCCCCCAACCAGAAAAAGGAACGGTAAAAATTATGAGCATCCGGTCTGATGGGCAGTGTGATTTATAATTACACACATGTAGCCTGTGACTGCTGCAGTCAGATAGTAGTTGGTCAGGCAATGTTTGATTACATGACAAGGCCGCAATGAAGACGATATGATAAGATGTAGACATCTTATCAAATTCATGTGCTTGTAATTGTAGCCAATTCCAACTCAGAATTCCAAACTAAATGCGAAATAGAAAAGACAAAGGCAACATCCACACATACATACATAATAAATAAATGATGTGATTTTCAATGTGATCAAAATTTCTCCTTGGTTTAGTTATCACGTTTTGTTTTCTGATGATGGATGACGTAGAAAATGACCGGCTATGATTAAGACACGAAACAAGAATAATAAAAACAAATAAATTAAATCAAATCCAATTCTCCATCTAAATCGTTTAGGTATAATTTCAATGCGCCCTTATCTTCTAGGCACATTCGTAATTAAGTTTATGAAATTTCTGTATATTTGGTTCAAAATAATATCCATAAGTCATGCTTACCAACAATTACAGTTAATTAAACTTGCCAAGGCCCAAATGATAGATTCATCTTTGACCAACTGGGGTGGACTACAAACAATACTTGATGTAAAAGGCCACCGCCAAATGCGCTGTTTCTTTACTACAACAAAGTTAGATAATTGTTTCTTGGTCTTGCATAATTTATACCCATCAACAATTTTTAGTCTGCAACATGACATGAAACAAGCATACATAACCAAAAATAGAGAAAACACACACACACACACACACACACACACATAATTAGATAGTTGGGATGCCTGTCCTGATCGCCCAACATGCTTGTAAACTTAAGCTATTAACCAATTTTTCGATTTGCGATGAATTTTTGTTTCAACTGATTGTGGTTGTGATTGTGAATGTGAGCTCAACAGAATTTTAACAAGACGGTCTAACCAACGCAATTTTTTTTTTTTTGCGGGATTAATTAACTAGTGATACATCATACAACAGAGCACAACAATCCCTTTTTTTAAGAAAAAAAAACTCCCGATTAAAAGAACTCAAAGTCCAGATATTTACCTCCAGATTTCATGTCTGTCCCGACCACTCTTTTACTGCTGCTGCTTACCCCAACTGGATCAACTCCCCCAAATTTTCCGGGAAGTTCAGCTTCCATAGGTCTCGGCACTTCTGGTGGTGTGCTGCACCTTATTAGAGCCCAATTCACACCTTCAAAAAATGGATGCTGTTTGATCTCCGTCGCGCCCCTCTTCACCCCTAACCGGTGTTGTGGTTCCTTCACCAGCAAGCCACGTATCAAATCACAACTTGCATCAGTGGATGTGGCTGAGTCTGGGAATCTGAGCTGTTGCCCTACTACGTTGAACAATGTAGCACGGTTTCCTGAACCTTTGAATGGGGTTTTACCATACAGTAGTTCATGCAAGAAAATGCCGAATGTCCACCAATCAACTGCACTACCATGGCCTTCTCCCTTGATAATTTCAGGGGCGAGATATTCGTGGGTTCCAACAAAGGACATGGAACGGGCTGCAGTAGGCTCTGCAACGAGCTCTGGAAGTGTACTGGATGGCAACCCAAGCTCAGACCGAGGTTTTCGGGTTTTCTTCTTGTTTTTCTGAGGGAATATTCGAGGAATAAAGCAGGCAGGCTGTATGCATACAGATGAGGGCTCGATACAGGCAGGCTGAACACAGAATGCACCCCCAACTGCTCGTTTTGGAGGATCGGAATCCATTGACGAGGTTTTTATCAGGGTGGGGGAAACTGTGCATCTTAAAGAAAGGTCAAAATCTGAGAGCATTATGTGACCATCATCACGGACCAGAACATTTTCAGGTTTCAAGTCCCTGTAGACAACACCTAACATGTGGAGATACTCAAGTGCCAACAATACCTCTGCAGCATAAAATCTGCATCCAGTAGGAAAGATAATAATTTATAACTTATCTCATAAAAATTGTATCAGCTTCATGAAAACAGATCTTAACACATTGAGATAGTAACACAACAGTATCAAGCCAGCAATTAAGAAATGAATATAAAATGGACATCTCAAATATGACAAACATCATTTAACCTACTACATAAATCTATTTTTCTGAATAAATATGGCTAGGGATTCCTAACCTAGAAATATATGAAGTTGAGTTTAATAATGCAGAGCAACTTTTGTTTTGTAAGCATTCAGAATATGTATCCAGGTGAACTAGCACAACTAATGGGAAAGATGACTTGAGAAAATGACGAAGAATATTAACCAATAGAAATGTTTCTTAAGCACATTGAGAGCATCAACATTATCCGAGATGAAGTACCTTGGACTCGAAGGTTAAAAGGAATTCCAGAAGCACTGTTCATCCTATAAAGTGGAAACATGTAATATAAGATCTCTGTGGGGCCAAGAATTGAGAAACAACAAAAGCAGGAAAGGAAGAGCATTTTACTTTAGCAAGCCGCTGAGGCATTTTAAGTTTTTTCCTTCTCCCATTGGCATCCCTAAATCATACTCAAACACTCATATCATCCTAAATCAAGAAAGAAATAGAAAAGGAAATAACAGCTAGCACTAATGACACTGTCCTTGCATGCCATATGTGCAGGGGTACAGACACCTAGATATAATAGTATCAATATTTGAAAGGTTGTCCCAGATTTCTCCTCAGAATTTGTATAATCACTACATACTGCTTCCATTTCAGAGTTAAGCCAATGCATAAAAAACCATAACAATTATACCATTAGCTTCCATCATTTTGTTTCCTTATTACATGCTCAGTTCAAAGTGGAACTTAGCATGACAATGAAAAACCCGTAACTAATACATACAGCAAGTAAAACACAACCAAAGACTTTGGTTCTTTTTATTTTCAATGACTATCATCGAGTGACAAATCAATTTGGACAAAAATATAATAACTAATGAATTCAGAAAAAAATAATTACCAACGACTATCAAATTGTCAAAACAACAAGGAACAGAACAAAGACAAAGCCCTAGCTACATGCACAAATCTGAATGCGCAGAACAAACAGAGTACAAAAGCTAGAAGAATATGGTTGGAGAATAAATCATACCGTGCGGCATACTCAGAGAAATGTTTGCCGGGTTGCCTTTGTCTTAAAGTATGCAGATCACCGCCTGGACAATATTCCATGACCAAACAAGAGAATCTATCAGTCTCAAAGTGTGTGTACAGAGTTGGAAGAAATGGATGGTCCAACAGCTGCAAAATCTCCCTTTCTGTCTGAGCCCTAGTCAACTTCTTCCTACTAGCAAGGGATGCCTTGTCCATTACTTTCATTGCAAAATAACAACGAGTACTGCTCAGCTCTGAGAGATACACACTACCAATGTCACCACAACCAAGTCGTTTCAGTAATCTAAAATGACTCATGCCCAAGATTCCATCCCGTAATCGGATGGCAAGAATAGCCTTCCACCTAGGATCATTTCCTTTGTGAGGTTTATTAGCACTCCCAGTAATGTTGCTCCAATTACTATCATCACTGAGACCACTACTATCACTTGCTCGGCTAATACTAGTCTTAGCACTCTCAAGTGAATCCCCTCTAACACTCCCCTTTGTACTCTCACAGTTCCTCTCTGCACTAAGCATGCCATCACTTGTAATTGCATCACTCCGATATGTACTGGCACGGCTATTGACAATGCTCATAGCTGTGACAACACCCGTACTATCAATGCTACTATGTGGACTTATATTGCCACTTGGAGGCAAAGAAGCGTCCCACACACATTCTTTCTCCTCAGTATCTGGTGGAAGGAGTGAGTTAGCCGTGTTTTGTGATGCACGAGTAACTGAAAATGGAGAAGACAATGCACCTAAATCACTAGGTTCTTCAATCAAACTTTCGGCTGGTGAAAGAATAGCTGAGCTTGGTTTCTTTACAGGAACCCTGATAGAAAGATCTTCTAGGAAAGGTCCCTTCCTTGACATGCTCTTCATCAGGCACGTAGCATCAGATTTGTTTTGACTGATTGGTACATACACCGTTTTCATTAGATCTGTATCAATAGGTTCTGCAGGATGACTAACCCCAGAGAAAGAACTGGGCCCAGCCTCCTCAAACAAATCGTCACTTTCCTTGAATGTCAAAGTATCAGGCATATGTTCTTCCCTTTCAGCCAAAGAATCCTTTCCCTTCCATGTCATTACAGGTGCAAGAGAGTCCGAAACTTTGAAGTCTCTCACATTATTCAAACGAACCAGTTCTTCTCTTGCCAAACCTCTACGCAAATTTGATAGCTGACCTAGTTCTATCCCCAAGGAGGTGCATGAATTTGATACTTGGACCGCAACAGGCAGTTTTAGCAGAAGCGCCTTTGATTCTGGAATTTTTTCCATGTTTGATGATTATATAAATTACATAGAATAATTTCTCAGCAAAAGAACCCTGCAAATGGGAATGAGATTGAGTTTAATGAATATTTTAATTTGGCTGACTATATCATAATGGAAATTAAAGTAATGAGCCGATAATTGAGTTCTCATTCTGAATAATGAATCTATGAAAATATCCTTCTCAACCAATAACAGACAATCAGCATATGAATTTCCTAAATACAAGTCTATTCAAGCAGCAGATACTAAAAATAGAAATATCATCAATCAACTCACACAAACACAAACATACTCAAATGAATTGACAAATCAAGAAAAACGTCAAAAAGGCACACACAACAATTATTTTCTCTTGCGTTGGTTTTCTAGATCGTGAGGAATCTGATTTAACTGTCATACAAAGTAGCATTAGTCTCAAGCGACTAGAGATATTCTATATTCATGCTCTGAATTAGACCCGAGAAGAAAATTTGTGATTCTACCTACTACTTTTTCTTAAGAACTGGTATACAGAACAAGTTGAAGAATCTAGCAAAAAAGGGCAGTTTATTTCAAAGAACGATCAGTCTTTGAATATCATTGAGCTTGCAAATATGTTATATTCCAGATATAACGCCAAAATCCTTACTCACCCTTCACTACGCGAGCTAGAAAACCATTAATGAGCATAAAACCCTAATTTGCTTAAACGCTCAGAGCTCACCAGACCAAGCAAATGACTTGTCAAATCATTAACTTCACTAAGAATCAAGCAATAAACAAAATCGGGTTATTAAATCAAAACCCTCCTTGAGAAAATTAATAAAAGACCAGAAGTTAAAAAAGCGAAGAATACAAAATTCCCTAAATTTTGTCTATTCTCGTGGAGCACATTCCCAATACAAACTTGAATTCTACGCAAACTTCAGCGAAAAATGGAACAAATAAATAAAGCAGAAAACAAGAAGAATCTGAAGAATTCAAAGTCGGTAACTGTACAGAAAGTGATCTCCAAATCACAAAAAAAGCAAAATAAAAAGAATACTCATTTCATTTCACTCGAGCTGAAAATGAAATTAAAAAAAACGCACCAGTTAAATCCATAACAAATAATATGAACGGACAAAGAACTTGCAACTTTGTTCAAGAATCAGGCAAGCAAGCATTTCATTTCAGTTAGGGTTTCTTCTCCTGGGCTGAAACCTTACTGTTTTTTTTTTTCCACTCTCTTTCTCTCGACTTTCCTCCGTCTCACTCCCAAACTTCGAAAATAAAAATCGTAAAGTGAAAATTATAGAGCCCGAGCGTTTGGAGCTCGAGCTCCTTCTCTCTCCTCTTCTTTTCTTTCCTCTCTCTCTCTCTAGACTCTCTGAACAGACTCCTCTGCAACTGCAACTAAAGCTTTTGTTGTTGGTTACTGTAGTATAAACTTTTTCTTTTTCAATTTTTTTTTGGTGTGGGCAGGGCAAGGCACTTTAGTAGTGAGTGATGTGTATTTGTGGGAGAAGTTGGTGGGGACCACCAGCTCTGGGCCCGGTTGGTCCAGATATGTTTCTTCTTTAAGCTACACTTCTTTAAAAAAGCGGGGACGGGCGCTCCTCCGCTCCGTGTCATAACCGCAATCTATTTCTCAGCATGTCAGGTTTGGATTCTATTCAATGATGGATTGAATTCCAATTAACAACCGCATTATCGGCACGTGTAGTTTACGACGACCAGACTACACTTGCTATTATTGGATCCTTAATCTAAAGCATTAAAATTCGTTTTGGCAATTTCTTTTTCGTTGTCATAAATTGATATGACAATGTAATTGTAATTATTATTGTTATAATTGAGCTCTGAGATATTTTGTTTGTCAGCTAAACCATTTCTCCGTAATTATTATTAATGATATAATATTTAATTTGTCGGCCTACCGCCTCTTTGCTACTGTGATTGGCCTCAAAGCGTGCTACTTTAGAATTGCTCTGTATGCTTTTTGGTCCAAGAACACAGAGATTTGGGCATGAAGCGAAGAGCGTGTTCGCACTCTCCGGAATAGGAGCGTTAGAGGGGCGGCTCCGTATTATAAATATGAACCGTGAGGTGACGAGCATGCGAAACTTTTGCTCCCTAATTACTAGAATTAACGGTGTCGTATTAGCTGATAATGGCTGGTAGTGATGTCGATGTTTCCGCAAAATTGGTAAAATATAGGGTCCACCACGTATGCCAAAATGGACCCTATTTTTTTTTTTTTAATTACGTTATTATTTACCCTTTGCCCACTTTATCATCGCCGAGTTTTTCAGAACAAGTGAGTGGTAGCCATTTAAAAATTTCCAGTTGCACAAAACAAAATAGAGATAATAACATCTAAAAATCCCTGGTTTTTATATTTTCTTCGTTAGAGATAAAAGGTTTTTAATTTTTATCAAATAGATCCTTAACTATTATTAGAATAACTAAAACAGCCAAATTCAATATTATGGTAATAATCTGTTCATTTCAAATAAGAATTATATGCCTATTTAATATAAATGAATAAACTATGTTGTTATTTAAAAGAAAAAGTAAGGATATGGGTGTTTGTTCAAAATATAGAACATGACAAATGAGAGAGAAACCAAAACAGTTTCGAGGAGAAAACTTTGGCCAGATAAAGCAATGATCTTTATTACTTACTATTGTTATGAAACCTTTAATCTGAAGAAATTGCTAGTTTTCTGCTAGCAATGGTTAACAAAGGCTACATTTGTTGAACAGGACCCAGAGGAAAGAAAGATTCGGAGAGATGAATGTCCAGTTCATCACGGGAAGGAGACGCTGAGGATTAAAACGACGTGGTGTGGACAATAGTCTAGCACCCGGGAGATAATGCCGGAAAATGCCTGAAGAAAAGGACACACGCGCGTGCATGGTCAATCAATGTCTTCGCTTGCATGGCAGTCAATAATGGACAAAAAAAGAGTGACCAATTTGCCAGGTCAGTGTGAAGTCAGATTCCTCGGTGTGCCTTTGTTCAGCTGTAGTCGCTTAAGACAATTTTTACTCCATCACAGTGTTACTTCTTGAAAATACTACAGTATTAAAAGACTAAAATTTGAAGAATTTAAATCAAAATTCAACTCCAAAATAAAAAAGGAAAAAAAAATAAAACAGAGGAAAAGTGGTGTCGTGGCAGGATAATGGAGAGATGATGTGGAACATGATTGAAGGAAGAACTTTAAGGGTTTGATGGTCACAATAAGTTGGGTGAAGGTGTCATGTGAGACTCAAATCCCGTGAGAGGTATACTTAGTGATTAAAATGATTAGTTCAATAGTTTACTACTCAATTGCTATAAACTCACACCCACAATTCAGAAAAACAAATGTTTTGGTATTCTTTTGTGGGCCTCGTGGCTGTAGTTGGTTCCCTTGCTTTTTGAAAAGAGGAAATTAGAGGTTTGAAACTGTGGACTTTGAGTATTGGAATTAGGAAAAGGGAAGCAATTCAAAGGTCGGTTCTTTCATGATTCCTTTCTCACTTACGTTCGGTCCACTGTAAGCTTTTTCAATGGCTATTAGAGGCTGTTTACCTGTAAATCTTGCACCAAATGAGGACCAGAGGTGTTACTTTTTCTGTTCTTCATGATGTAAGAAGCAGAGGAAAAAGAGTAAATAGCATTAATTTTTTAACAATCTCGTATCATAATACAATTCTCCAGAAGTCTCGATGTTTTGGAAGTGTCAAATTGTTTCGAGATTTCAGAAACAGTAAAAGTGTAATTTGAATAAAATAGTATAATTGTCCTAAGTTCTTGCCTACACAATATTCGATGAACTGTTTGGGCCAGGCTGTCTTGTGTCAGTCACTGTTGGCAAGCGAAGTTTAAGCCCTAGTCTAGCATATGTATAGAGTAGGCAAAATGAGTTGGGCCCAAAATAGCAGCTAAAGAATCTTATCTGGCTTCTGTCACGAGTTTGATCAGCTTGATTCTTGAACACTTTACGTACATGGAAAAAACATGACTGCCCCAGGATTTCAGCCAAAAGAATCAAGCAAGAACGTGAATTGCACAACCAAATTGGTCACATCCCTACAATATTTACCATCTTCAGGTTACATATATTGTCCAAGTCTAAAACAAAACCTATATGCAACAATGATGAGGCAGAGACGGCTAGTCATAGTTGCATTACATTCTACCGTTCTTATTCTCTTCTTTTTCCTCTACATCTTCTTCAATGTCCGAGTAAGATACTCTTTAGTCGCCAGTTCATCAAAAGTGGCTGTGGACTTTAATCAAACACCTAATAATCACACCAAATTCAGTCTCTTAATTGGAATCCTAACCCGTGCAGATAATTACGACCGTCGCCATTTCCTTCGCCTTATCTACGGCATTCAATCATCTCCCATTTCTGACATAGACATCAAATTTGTTTTCTGCAAACTCACCAAAACTGAGCAAAGAGTTCTCATCGCTCTAGAAATTCT
Source organism: Khaya senegalensis (assembly GCA_032402905.1). Lineage (NCBI taxonomy): Eukaryota > Viridiplantae > Streptophyta > Magnoliopsida > Sapindales > Meliaceae > Khaya > Khaya senegalensis. The sequence continues at coordinate 11,908,288 of CP135542.1, read as the reverse complement.
TCGTTTCGGTGATATCATTATCCTAAACTGCACCGAAAATATGAACAATGGTAAGACTTACACTTACTTCTCTTCCCTGCCAAGAGTCCTCTCGCGGCGTTATGACTACGTAATGAAAGCCGACGACGACGTTTATATTAGGCTGGCGCCATTGTCTTTGTCGCTTGAGAAATTACCAAGGCTAGATTTATACTACGGCTCTGTAATTCCATGCGCTAGCATGAACGCGTTCGTGGATTACATGTCAGGAATGGGGTTTGTTTTATCCTGGGATCTTGTTGAATGGATTGCGAATTCTGAAATTCCTGCGAATGATACGTTTGGCCCGGAGGATAAATTGGTGGGAAGATGGTTGAAGATCGGAAATAAGGCAAAGAATCGGTTTTCTAATAAGCCAGCCATGTATGATTATCCTGGAACAAATGGTAGATGCTCGCATGAACTCATACCTGAATCTGTGGCAGTTCACAGGCTTAAGAAGTGGGATCAATGGTTGCGTGTAATTCAATACTTCAATGTAACCAGAGGACTTCGTCCCTGATATTTCGAGCTTGTAACGTTTGATTTTGTCAAAGTATTCTCGCAAATCTTATAGTCAACAAGTCATTCCTAAACAACTGGGGTGTATGCCAATACGTAGAACCCATTCTCAAACAGTCCAGATTTAAGCCATGGCAGCCCAACCCAATTCATACCCTTGAAGCTTGGTCCAAATCATATCAAGATCTGGGCCGTCCCTTTTGGGAGACTTGGCTTTCCTTTAGTCCCAAGACTCAACTACCAGTCGATAGAAGTCCGTAAAGGGGGCCGTTGACAGTTTTATCCACGCCGTATAATGCCACGTGTTAAAAAGTCAACATCTCCGTTCGCAATTGATGTTGACTCAAAATCGACTCAAACAGTCGGTTCCACAATTTGTCCGTTGCAAAGCCAACCACCACAATTGTTAATTTGTTATTGACGCGTTGCTTTTCGTTCATTCTTTGAAATTAGTCTTCCAATTTTGTACTCAAAACCCTCAGATCTTTCTCTTTTTCCTCCCGCTAATACATATATATATACAATACGCGCCATGGCGGTGGTATCAGCGATCGCGGAGAGGATCAATTTATCTGGACATATGGACCCGTCTCCGTCGCTATTAGACTCTGACGTGGCATCGGAAGCGGCGTCCTCAGCTAATGTTTCGTGCGCCTCCGAGTCACCCGATCGCAGTGATCAGTTCAATTCTTCGCCAAATCCCAACAGAGACGTCGAAATTCAGGTGAAATTTAATTGTCTTGTTTAGTCTGTTTGGTTGTCGAGAAAATGTTGAGAAAGAAAGAGAAGTAAAGTTGATTCGATGTTCACTTGCTAGCTGTCCACTCTTAACTATTTAAGTTTAATTTACAGTTTGTGACAATTCCTTTTATTTTTATTTCCCCCCTACTGACATTCAAGAAAGTGACAATTATAATGTATTTAAATTTACTTATGAATTGGATGTGGGAATGTACTAATTCTTAGAATTGGATTATTCAAAAAAGAGAAAAATCTCTTTCTTGAACTTAGCTGTTTTAGATGTCTTCAACCATTTTCCATGCTTATTTTCACTGTTGAGCTTCTTTGATGCATAAAATCTGAAAATGAAACCAAATTGATAGGCACATTTGGCCATGATTTCCATTTCTTTTAAACTGAACACATTTTTTTGGTACTGTCAACGATTTTATTGAGATTTTGTTAGTATGTTTAGGTTTTTCTTGGTTGATTATGTGTTTTAATAATTTAGTCTGTTGTAAAGCTTGAAATGGGAAATAACAAAGATAATCATCATGGTTTTCAAAGAAGTTGAGGACCTGTTTCATTGAGCCAAATTCCCCCTTGAATTCTGCAGGCTAGTGCTTATGACCCGGAAAATTGAATATAATTTCAAATTTTGCGAGTGGTCCATCTGGGCATAGGGACTAGACCTTAAGTGGACCTAGTTAGCAACGGAGTTCATAATAGTGAAAGAGCTTTTGTGATGACTTTTCTCTAAGGTCCCTAGAGTCGTTGATTTTTCTTTTTCCTTTTGAAATCTTAGGAACGACTCTCATATTGTTATTTTGTTTATTCAGATGTTTTGTTAACATTATGGATTCCTGCACATCTCATATGCTTTTTATACTGCAGGCTGCAGCGTCATTTAGAAGTGAAGAGTATCGACAACTGTTTCGTCTTCCACCTGACGAAGTGAGTGATTTTTGGTTTTTGATAATCTGTCTTTGGGACAAGTGAGATCATCTTAAGAGATTGGATTAATATTTTCTAACTTCTGTTATTACAGGCTGGAATTAGTGGATAAGCGTGCTTTGATTTTGACTTACGAGGATTTGTCTTAACACTTGTAGTTGAACATTAATTGTACTTTCTACGAGTCTTAGTTTTTCATTCTTAAATGATTGCGATGTTTGAATGAAATTAGAATTGGAACCATTAGATATGATTTTAAAAATATGGGAAAAATCTACTGTTGGGTTTAAAATGACATCATGCAGGGAGAACTATTAAATGCCAATTTGATATTGGATTATATAACTTACATCAGTGTTTTAGTTGAAGCAAAGAGTATATTTCTATCACTCACTCTCCTGGCAGCAGATGAATAAAAGTTTTTGAATGAAACATGAGAGATTAGGAAGCTCAAATGTTCCTTTTTTTTTTTTTTTTGGTTTATTTTAAAAGTACATAACTGTAGACCAAATGTCCACTTGTAGAACTTTGATTCACATATGTCACCATGAATTTTGATTGAATACTTTATACTGTCAACTTTCCGAATACGCCTCAAATTAAAAAGTATCCCCCCCTCGCCTTCTTGATCATAGTTAAACTCTCTGAATGCTTTTGATGGATCTGTAATTGAAGGCCTGTATAAATTTTTGATCCATCTTTTTTCAAATAGGTGCTTGTTCAAGATTTCAATTGTGCATTGCAGGAGAGTATTCTTCTTCAGGTAATGTTGATCCCTAAAATGGTTCTGTTGTGTGTTTGGAGTTGCCTACATTACTTGAAAGTTGCTTTACAGTATTGTATTTTTTATGGTTTGCATGCCTTCTTGCCTCCTGTAAAAAAAGGCCTATTGTATTCTGTCTCCGCATTTTTGGTTTCATACACCCTTTTCTTGTGGTTTGGTACACTCTTGTAACTTGGGTGGAATGAATTGTAAAGCTTTCCTGTTCTTTACAAATTCTTGACCTCGTGTAGGGGCATATGTACCTGTTTGTTCGATGTGTTTGCTTTTATTCCAACATATTTGGATTTGAGACAAAGGTAATATTAAAGTTTCATTCTCATATTGCTAGTTGCAACCCATTATTGCTAATATCAATTGTCTCAGAAGTTTTGACAAGTTTATGCTCCAGAAAATTATCCCATTTGATGAAATTACCGCTGTTAGGAGAGCAAAGACAGCTGGGATCTTCCCTAATGCGATAGAGATTTTTGCTGGGGGGAGGAAGGTAGTACTGTGTCCCGAGTTTCACTTGTCCTATATTGTTTCTTTTGGAGATATCTTATAAATTGCTGTCCTGATTATTGTGTGTTTACTTCCAAATTTCAGTAACAGTTGCAAATTCTAAACCCTCTTTTTGATTTGACAGTACTTCTTTGCATCATTTCTATCTCGGGATGAAGCATTCAAGATCATTAATGATGGCTGGGTACAAAATGGTTATGGTTCCCATGCAACTGGGGAACAGCAGGTAATTGACATCAATATATCCTTTTGTTATTGGCCATTGTTTTCAGATTATCTTATGACAGACAATTTCATATTGGGTAGCATATGACATGTGAAATTGCTTGCTGCATCTTACTATAACAGTTCAAGTATATTGTTGAACTTTTCCAAATTCTGAGTTTTGGTGTTGTAATAAATGTTTGACTCCAAACACATGATTTGTACTGTGTAGCATTCTTATGTTATTTGCATGCACTGTAAACCGATATGAATCACAAAGTTGTTTGTTTTTTTCCTTTTCTCTTGGTATTCTTGCTTCAGGATACACCATTTGATACTAGCAGCCCACAGAGTGGACTTGATGTAAGTGAGGTGGTCAATAGGTGTAAAGATACCACTGCTGAATTGAATTCTATTAAAAGGTTCTCTTTTAAGCTGAACTGATGTTAGTTTTGTTGGTTTTGATGATTCTGTTAAATGTTTTCCGTTATGCATCTGATACAGGGACGAGGATGTCTTAAGGGATTCTAAACGTCCAGCTAATGTCGAAATTGACGCATCTAAAACACACTTGGAAATACAAAATGATAATGTGGAGCAGGATGGTGAACTGGTTCTAAATACTGATTCTTCATATTCAGCAAATACATGGTCTTGGAAGATAGAGAATTCTGATGCGCCTAAGAGTTAGTCAACTGACACTTTTAAATCTTGGACTTCTGACCTTTTTGTATTTTTACTGTTTGAACTTGTGTTGCATTATGCCGTTTCCCTACTCAATATCAAGTGATATGTAGGTTGTTGATATTATATCTGTTTGGGGGTTTAAGAGTTATCTTGAGTGACTTATGGAAATGGGTAGGATGTACACTGTACTTGGCAGATTGTATGAGGATCAGTTTGATCATTGTTTGGTAATTGTGGTTATTGCTTCATTATCGAGGCATTGGTGCAGTGTTCTTTTGATTGACCTTTCTTCATTTCTGATGCCATTCTTAATCATTACTGTTGAGCAGCTAATTTAGTATCTTTATTAGATGATGGGTAATGGTAAAGATTCTCAGTGCACGCTGTGGTCACCTATTGGCACGGGGCCATTAGAGTTTAGCAGTCTGTCTACTTTCACTCTTGCAGTGGGTTAAAATTAGAAGAAATTATGAGTTAAGGTTTTTGATGATTGAAGAAGAGGTTTAAGTTTTGTAAACTTACCTTTGGTCAATAGATTAAGGTTGAACCTTTCTGTCCACATATTTCTGCCATTTATTTCTCAAGTATTCTTCAATTTCTAGTGAATAGTCTGATCTTGGGAAAAGTCTCAGAATCTGTTTTTTTCTGGAGTACCTTTTTGGGCCCTTAAAAAAGAACAAAGGGCTCTTTATTGTGGCTTTTACTGCACACAATACCACATTTTATTGTATGATGTATGTTGCATTTTTCATTCTGCACAAATTTTTTCCATATGGAAGGAATTTTTGCTAATTTGTTAATCCAAACCGGCTGTGTTTGACATGCAGTACCAGCATGTTATACAAAGGTTGCAGAAACTAAGTTTCAGGTAGTGTCACATTTCCTATTGTTATGTATGTTCTGATTTTCAAAATATCACAGAATTTCTAGTTAATATTGGCATGTTGGAGAAATATTATTATTTTTTACAATTTCTTTTTTATTGACCACAGATGAAGGTAGAGGAGTTCTTCAGTTTGTTTTTTTCTGACGACGCTGTTAGTTTTATCGAATCGTTTCATAAAAAATCTGGAGATAAAGGTAGTTTGCTCTACACTCATGGAGTAGTCATTCCCTGATACATGTTTTGGTTTCTATCTTCTGTTATTTTTATCATATTGCATAATGCATTGTTTTATACTTTTACCTTTGTTTTGCTCCATGCTTTTCAGAATTTTCATGCACGAGTTGGCACCCACATGACGAGTACGGGCACACCCGTGGTGTGTCATTTCAGCATCCAATCAAAATATATTTTGGTATGAACTTATATTTTGATACAAGTGTAATTTCTTTGTGTTTTTGTTAAGTGATGAAAATTGGTTTAAGTGGTCTAAAGATTTTTACGCACTTTTGATTCCAATATTGTTTTGTACTAATTTTTTGTGTCTAAATAAGGTGCTAAATTTGGCAGCTGCCGGGAGGCTCAGAAATTTCGAGTTTACGAAAACAGGTTTATGTATATGCATTCTGGCATTTGCTTTCTTCTTTTTTTTCTAATTTTTTTAAATATTAATCAATACTAATAAGAAAAACTATGTTATCTGAAATACTTTGAGTATGATGATTTTATATTACTGTTCCTATATATAATGATAATATTGGTGCTTTAGAAAAAGTGCTCTGTGGATGCTTTTGTGTGTATTATTGATTTTTTTTTTTCCTCTTGGGTTTATCTTGTCATTGTTGTTACTGTTTTGCTATTCCACCGCGAGCTCTATGGTGATTAAACTCCCTCTTTGGGAACAGGATTTTTTTTTTCCCCTGAAAATGGAAACAACTTCCTCATTTATTATTTTTCAATCTGATTAAAGTTAAGCGTGAATGACTTAAGGATTAGAGAAATTTAGAAATGATGGTTCTTCATACCTTCTGAAGCCATTATGAATCTTGTAGTTAAAGTTCGATCCACCAAGTAAGGTGATTAGATGTTGTTGTTCGCATTTTAGAGTATGCTTAAATTGGGACCGTACGTGAAGATTCTCTCTCATTGTGCTTTTTGTGTATCTGTTTGGTATTGTTCTTTGTGTCTCTCTTATCCTCCTCTCTTCTTTTCTTTCTAATTCTTGATCATTGATTATTGTTGACATTCTGACTTTTTTTGTCCCAGTCATTTGGTTATTGAGACATCACAAGAAATCACTGATGTACCTTATGGAGATTATTTTCGTGTGGAGGTACATGCTATTGTTGAGACTTTTTGACATTTATATGAAACTTTAAGAATTTCTGGTAATAATTGTGGTGCAAAACATCCATGCATTTTCTTGTACACTATTCTGGATAGGTATAGATCAAATTAAGTAGTCATCCAAGGAATTCAGTTGACATATAATTACGTAAATAAAAACTGTAAAGATATCTGAGAAATGACATTTCAGTTTATGCTGTTATAAATTATATATTATGCATAATCATCATAGGGAGGCGTGTGTGTGTACCAGGGGAAACTTTAAAAGTTTCCTTGTGTTGCTTTTTGTTTTTATTTCATTTTTTAAGTTCCTATTTCGTTTTAAAACTTCTGAATTCCACTGGACTTTGTCACTGTATGTGTGGCCTTCTTTTCCATGTATCAGGCGCTTTGGGACGTGGTAAGAGATGACAATGAATCTGAAGGAGGCTGCATTCTGCGGGTTTATGTGAATGTGGCATTTTCTAAGAAAACTGTTTGGAAAGGTTTGCCTCTGCTTATTGATCTCTTGACTCTTGTTTTATATTGGGCCATTAGATTCCAATATTTATATGACAAGACTTTTCTTATTCTGTATTATATGTTTGGTATTGTGATCATCCAATTCAGATTGGAATAGTGATTGAAGCAATCTATCTGTAATTACCCTTATATGTTGTGTTTCCTCTATTTCTCATGGTGAACTATACGCTTTCATTTGCAATTCATGACTCCTTGCCCTCCCATAAAACTGCCTATGTCTTATTAGTTGGGTTCACTATGGCTGAACGAAATTACTAGGGATAATGAAGTAATTTTGAATTTTTTTTTTTTTTATTGTGTATGATATATGATGATCTCACCAAACAATTGAGCAAATTACTGACAATTTTTTAGACTAAGGCTTAAAATGTTTTCTGGGGATGTGCAAGGGGGGGAAAAAGCTTTAAATGTTTTTGGGTGGCTGTGGCTGCTTGGTTTTATTCTGCAGTTTTTGGTTTGCCTGCTAGCTAAAATATATTATTCCACGAAACGAAAATTTATGCCAAGTTCGTATACATGGTTGCAGGAAAAATAGTACAGTCTACTTTGGAAGAATGTCGAGATGCCTATGCAGTATGGATAAGCATGGTATTATTGTTATTATTATATTGTTTTGATAATTTATGTTGAACTTGCGATTCTTCTTAGTTGGTCATGTTTAACAACTCATAAATTACCCTTCTTTCAGGCACACGATGTGTTAAAACAGAAGAACATTGAAAAGCATGAAGGTTGGACTGTGGTAGATAGTGGTATTTTTTTAGACAAAATTCTTGTATACACGATATTCCTGTTATGGGTAGTTTGCATAACAGAATGGCTGACTGAAATTAATCATATTTTCAATGGCTTGAAGCAGAGGGAGTTCCTGCTGCTAGTACAATTCGGAATGGTGATGTTGATTTTGAAAGGGAAGTCAGCACTACCAAACCTTCAGAAAGGTTATGCAGCATAGACAACCAAACAAGGACATTACAGATGACAGATTCGTTGGATGCTAACCAAAGAGTTGACAATCTCTTGCAAGGAAGTTCAGCCGGCACTGAACCCATTGCATTGTTACTAAGAGAATCTATGGCAAAATTCTGTTCTTTTGTGAAAGCCCAAAGCCGTGTTTCATTAATCCTTGTGATTGCTTTTGCTGTGATCGTCCTGATGCAGGTATGCAGCTTTAAATGAGGAAATTTCAAAAAATGAAAATTCTCAAAAAGCATATGATTTGTTTGGGTGAATGATGTCAATGATCGAGTCGGTACCGAGACGCTAGCTCAACATGCACAGATTCATCAAACCATTTTCTTGCTCCGTAGTTTCTCATTAGCTTTTATTCATGATCTTGTATAATTTATCTAGTTGCTCCGTAGTTCCTATAATTGGTTTTTCCATCAGCTTCCTTTATCAGGTGCGAGGCATGAATTACAAAATGTTTTGTTTACTTTATTTTATTTTCAGGTGAGCATAGTTGTATTACTAAGTAGGCCCCAACATATTTACGTGGCTTCACAGCAGGATTACATGGGTGGCGGGGTAAGAGAAAGGTCAACCGAATCCATGGCTTGGGTGGAGAAGCGTATGCATTACCTTAAAGACGAGATGATCATGGTTGAGGCTCGGCTGGAGAGGATGTGGCAGGAATATGCAGCGTTGAAAGCTCAGCTCAAAGACCTAGAAGAACTTCATAAGCGTCAATAACTGGTTTTTCTTTTCGCACATTCGTAGCTGTCGATTATACATGTAAATCCGTATCTCTCTTTTTCTTTTTTCTTCCTTTTGTGATTCATCGAGTGATATGTAATTCAAAATCTGAAGAGAATAAATATAAAAAAAAAAAAATGAAAAGGAAAATAAAAAGAATAATTCATAATCTTAACACTATATAAACTTTCATTCATAGTCGCCAATCTTCGAAGAGTTGTGTACTGAGATAACCTTTACTGCTATTATTTTTTTGATGGTGCAAGATTCTTTGTTCTCTGGCTTTTCTGTTTTTTTTTTTTTGAAAAAAAGAACAACTTACAGGTGGGAATTGAGAAAAACCTTTTAATCGATATATGCATTGCATTCATGTACTGAATCTCACAAATCTTTCTCCATTGTGAGTTTCTTGGAGGCCCCACTCAATTAATACACAAATTTAAACCAGAGGAGAAGCAGAAACTCCTTTGCCTTGTGCTTCCGCTTGTGTCTAATATATTAGGAGCTGTCTCTGTCTCTAAGTGGGCTACATCTCCGTCTGTGTGGCTGGTACGTGACTCAATATTTTTGGGAACGAGATTCCTCGCTTTTTTTTTTATGTTCTGGTCCAAATTTTAAACTGAGAATAGACCGTCGACTATTGGTACTTTTAATTCCTTGCAATATTTTTGGGAACGAGGTTTCTCGCTTTTTTTTATGTTCTGGTCCAAATTTTAAACTGAGAATAGACCGTCGACTATTGGTACTTTTAATTCCTTGCACGCAAACGAAATCTGGTTATTGTACAGTGTATTTGCGTACCATCCTTTTTATTTATGGAGGTTGACTTCATTGGCAATTGTGATACTTGAATATATATTCTGAAAATGACTGAGGAGAAGAATGATAGTGGGAGGGGAGGGTAAAATAGAATTTCTTGGAATAATAGTAAGACCGTGTTATTGTTGTTTGTGGCATGTTCCACATTGCTTTAATTTTTTCACGGAAGTTTTTGGCTTGTACCTGTGGTTGAAGTTGGCTGCTCGCTCTGTACATACCTCAGACTATCTATCCTCTTTACTTCTAATTAGTTGTTAAGGCTGCATTTATCGGAATAAAAATGTGGATTAGAAATTATCATTCTGTATCTCCGTCCAAGCACAAGGGAAAGCGATTCGTAACGAAATTGCATTGTATGTGGCTTTCATTTGAGTAAACCCAAAAGCGATGTTGATGGGTACCCGAAGAATGAAGATGGGAATCACCGACAATGGACGGATCCCACGCTTAACTCGTGTTGGTTTATCGGTTTTATGAGCTACGCTCTTACTCTTCGAATAATTCCATTCTCCCCCCACCTCCCTCCCTACCCACGAAAATATATATATATATATATATATATATAAACCGAAAATCTCAATTCAGGTTATCAAGATAGAAGGGAATAAATCCCATGTATAGCATTAATCTGTCCATGATAAGGATTGCATTCAAAAATTAAAAAATAAATAAAAATAAAATAGCTTAAAAAGTAAAGGTTGAGAGACACCAGACATTGCACTTTTGACGTAATTTACAGAACTTGGTGAACATAACACATCGCCATTGGGTGGAATAAGCGTATGGTTATTGGCCTGACGGTGAGTTCAGAGAGAGAGAGAGAGAGAGAGAGAGTTGTCTTTGATTTCACAGCAGAATCTCCTAGTCCTACCTCCTATACGATGATAGACCAAACTCTATAATTCTGCTTTTATAATTCAGATGTTTTCCATTTATGTTCCTGTAAATTTGAATTGAATTTGAGACATTATTAATTTTTGTTAAAAAAAAAAAACACTGCTATTTATACGAAATAGGAATTAAGATTGCAACTAAAAGGAACGATGCCAGTTGCCCAGAAATCGAAAGGGTGACTCTCTCACTAAAATGTACACATCACCTCCGTCATATACAATTGCAAGAAACTCTTAGACCGCCCCCACAAATTTATCAAAATGGACACGTGGAAATCTGACAACTTTTAACTAAGTGGAGATACGTTCTGAGATCGTGACACGTGGCCACATTCACCTTGTGGAGGAAGGGGGAACCACCCTTACTGCCAAGCCTTAGCTCTTTCCCGACGTCAGCGTATGCCCACTGCGTGTCTTCCGCTCGCTTTTGAAGCCAGCTTGGAATGCCTGCCGCCCCGTTAACTGCCGTATTGTTCGCCACGTCATTATCGTCAATCACGAAACCCGGCACTTTTGTGATGAGATCGTCTGAGTTTACTATACGTAGAACCTTTGTCCCACTTCTCTCCAGTTGGCGTCTAAAGCTTCTGTTCCCGACACGTGGCCCTCCGAACGAAATAACAGTTACCATTGGTGCATTGCTAAAGGTGGAGCTTATATCGTACGCCGTCAGAGTAGCAAGTGCAGCACCCAGACTGTGCCCTGTGATCGTAATGCTAAGTGGTTCATCACCGTACATTTCTAAGACTCGAGAAATCTCCTTCCTCACCATGTCTTGTAAACTAGGACACGTCGCCGTTTTTGAAGTGTACAGACTCAAGAACCCACTCTCTACCATGGCCCCACAATCCTTGCCCATTTGATTAGGCAAATTTGTTAAGGTAGCCCGTAAATTTTCAAGCCACTCCAAGCAAGTAGCTGTGCCCCTGTAGGAAATCACCACGTCACGTCTTCCCAATCTGCCAATCTCCTTCTTGTCCTGACAAACTGCCACGTAACCAATCCAGCTGGTTTTTGTCGATAGCCAACTCGGCGCTCTGTCTATCCAGCGTGGCAAATGTACGCCGCTAGTAGCACGTAAATTCTTTGTCATCCGATAACCAGTTTTTCCGATTCCCGACTGCGTCAGGAGGGAATTTCTGGGGTATTTACACGTGGCATAAGTTGGAGAAGAAGGATCAAAATCAAAAGAACGATAAGCTGCTTCAACGAACTGTCCATAGCGTAGGAGTTCAGTTCGTAGATTATGGTCAAGCGGATCAAGTAAACCTTCCCAGTTATTACTTCCTTGAATCTCCATCCAATTCGTACCTACTTTCGCCGACCGATAAAGTGAGTCGCATTCAACCGCGTTCCACGAAAACTTGGTGCTGAGCTTCACGGAAGAAGTAGGCGGGGTGGCGGAACAATATATTTGAGTGACTACATTTTGCTTAAAGTGAGGTGGTAAAACGGAAAGCCTATCTACTCCAAAAGCAAGCTTCATATTGGAGAGCTAGCAAGCAAGCTTCTGCTGCAACCTCTTGGAAGGTTAGGGTGGCACTTCACTCGAGTTGATATTGATGAGAAGAGCATGGGAGTTAAGTGGAAATTTATAGGAGGAAAAAGACAGAAAGAATGGACGGCAAGGCATGCAGAAATACTAATAGTAGAAACAAAAGAAACAAAAAATTGTATTGTCAGTGCAAAATTAAAGAGGGCACCGGTGGGTGGAGGAAAATTGATGATTGATGATTGATACATACGAGTAAAAGATAGTTATTGGTTAGGCAAGGAAAAAAGGGCTATTGGATCTTCAGTAAGGGACCGTGACTATGATTGGTCCAAGAAAATATTAAGCATGTACTTCACATCGTATCGAAAACTAGCTTGGTTGAGGGAAAATATAGATTTGGTATTTGGATTTGGTCCCTAAACATTTTGGAAATTGACAAAATTGTCTTTCCGACCAAGTAACGACGCGTTATGTTGTGCTGTCTGTTTTGGCGCGTGGATTTCCCCGGGGACACGTACTACTTGTCTTAGATCGGTCCAGCTGGCGAGTAAAAAGCCTACAACTAGTGCTACACTGAAATTTTCAACTCCTCAGAGAGAGCCAGGGAGAAAAAAAAGGACGAGTCAAAAAGCCAAAAGTTGAAATTACCCAATTAACAAAAACCAGGTACCAAAACTGCTTCTTTTTTTTTTTTTTTTCTTCCCCAGGATGGATGGAAAAGTGCTTATGAGATAATTAGGTTAGCGTTATGCAACCATTAATACATCAAAAGCCAACAAAGTATATATGAATTAAAAAAATAAATAATAAATTAAAAACAACAAGAAATTATATCTTCATTGTCATTGTTCTTTATTTCTCAATAATTCGATTTGTTTTCTTGTCTCATATAGTACGTATGAATATTATTTACAAAAGGTTGTTCATTAGTGAAAGACTTCAAAATCTTCTCCCGTGAGAATCTTGTAATCCTATTCTCATATAGGGAAAAGCGATGTGGGAAGGAGGTTTAACAAAAGGGTAATTGAAAAGCGAAACTAAACTCAATATTTTAAAATAAAGTTCCAGTTAGACACAACTAAGCACAAAGTAGATGGACCCTTGGATTCAAAATCGTCCTATCTACTCAATCGGATAAAGATTTTTGTAAATCCTTTCTTTCAAAATCAAAATCTTTGATGAAGATCCTTCTTACCAAATAACTTGGTAAATTTCGCGGCCACAAACGAAGAGTTGACTACTTTACCAAATCTTTGAAGGGAGATGATCATTACTCACATCATGTGAAAGGATAGGATTTGTGGATATATGATATCAAGGAGTTCTTCGCTTTGGCTTTGCTTGCTGCCGAGAATGGCATAAATTATTCTCTAATGCAATAAAAACAATTGAAGTTTCATGTTTTGATTTGATTATTAATTGCTTGGCCAGCTTACCGAATTCAGCAGTAAAATCGTTGAAGCGTGTAAATTTATGTCTGGATTAAAGATTAGGAAAGTGTTAATTAATGATTATGGAAGGAAGTGGTAATGATGGATTTAACACAACTAAAAATATAAACATCCAGCAAATTAAGCTGAAATTTTCTGGTCTTTTTGGAAATTAACAAGCCAATCCCCACAAGTCATGCCCATAGAAAAGACAGAATATTACGGAAGCTTTACTGATACTGTCTCACTAAATAGATACTGTCTCCAAAAAACTAAAATGAGTCTCATCCCAAAAAAAAAAAGAAAACAGATACTCAAATTTTAGATAGATTTGCAGTTCAGTTATATATCTTACTAAATATTTAATCTAAATGATTTCCCTGGCCTTGTCGCCATGAAGATATACAAGTACAATTGTAAAAGGCGACCGTCAACACACACACACTCACAATTGTTCAATGCATCATAAGCAGATACATTTTTGTGGTCAAATTCTTCTGCCGAAATATACAACGTCAAGTTCTTTGCACACAAAACTCTTTCTCTACACAGACAGAAATTACCGATTTATTACTCTGTAAAATATCAATGAAGCTCTGTCCTTGGGAATTCATAAATGTACCTCGTGGTGATAAATTTCAGCATGTGTCACAGCTTACATACCGGAGAGTATGCCTTAAACACGTGAGTAATATCATTAAATTGGAATAGCCCCGCAAAAAAAAAAAAATAAATAAATAAAATCTAAGTACTTTCGTCTTTTTTGAGGAGCAATATCGATTTGGAAATAAAAAGAGTATGATTACATAATACCTCTTCCTGTTCACAGTGAGGGCCATTTGTCTTCATTCACGATGTTGCGATGTGATCTAACATTGGCAGTATTCTTCATAAACATCACATGCAATACTATCCAAATGAAAAAGCTTTTCTATCCGTGTGATCAGCGAGCTAAAAATCAAAATGAAGATATGAGCATATGTAGATCGATCGGTTAACTGAGACCAGAAAATTTTTTTCTGGGTCCTATAAATGGAGATTGACCTACAAACAACAGTGTAGGTACTGTTGTTTTTGTGGGTTTAACAAATGGAAGATCATGGAAAAGGTAAGCAAAAATTCCAGCTATGTATTGTGAGTTGCAAATGATTTCCTATCAGCTGAGTGTATATCAAGGTTCCGGTTGGACCCATGAGTACATAAATCACAGAGTGGTAGTCAAAAGAGCAATCAATTGCTTTGGTGTGATCGAAAATAGAAATAAGCAGCAGCAATCAACGGGAAGAAAAACATGCAAGTATTTGGAATTCCCAGCATAAGCATGTGAAATATGTGGAAGAGTTAACCACTGAACAAATCTTTTATGGGCCTCACCAGTTACAATTTTAATCATCACAACCATGTAAAGGTCAAAATTATAGTTTACCATCACCAAATTTTACACAACTCTTTTGATTTAGAAATATGTATTTTCGATTTGACGTGGGCCATAGACTGTTTGCTTGGATGTGCATGAAGGTAATCAAATAATCATTACTGGGCAAAAGAGATAAGAGATGCCTTTCTCTCTGAGCTCTACATGAATCTTATTTTTTAACTTATTTAAAATATGAAAGCAATCTTTTCTTGAAGCACTCAAACGGATTGAAAACCAGTCATAACTACGAAACGTTTTTAATTCATAAAGCATTCTGAAATTCAAAATTATGTTGGACCACATCAATACCCAAATTGAAATGGGCCTCCAACTGCAACCACTCGCCATCATACCCACAAAGAGTTGGAATGTTAGGCGCAAAGTACACTGTGTACCATATTTGATGCTCGCCCACTAAATCACTAGACGAGCTTTTTGAACATTAAATGTACTTTTAAAATTTTTTTTTTTTTGGGTTTAATTATTTTGAATCTGTTAATAGTTCTATGTACTCGAAAAAGCTTTACTTGTAATATATCATAGAAAGTTAATTTTCTAATCCCAGACCAAACAGCTCTCCTCATTTTCAGGATAATATAAGTGCTATGGTTGTCTTTGATCATGCATGCATTGCTAACGACACAAGAATATACAGAATCGGTGTTACAGGTTTGTGTAAGAGAAAAGAGACAACAACACGATCCAATAATATTCTTGTTCAAGTGATCGCTGTCTCGCATGCATCGCACCTCATAGTTGAAGAAGAGAAACGAAAAAATAAAAAACAAAATGGTAAGATTAAAGAACAGTAAAGAAGCTTAGCAATAATGGCTTTCTAGCTCGCAAAACGTACGATTTCATAAATAAAATAGTTGAGGAAAAACTGATACTGCTGAAAACATTGAAGGGAGAGGAAAGTATTTGAAGAATAAGAACAAGTGGAGGAGGAGAGAACATGTTATTGCGACGAGATATTAATAATAATAAAGAAAATAATTTTGTGGATGGTAGAGCAGACAACAATGGAAGCAGCAATGTCTGGCACAAGTAGACACGTGTAAGCTAAATAGACGACGATGGACGGAAAATCATACATACATACATAATTGTAACAATAATAAGAAGAAACGTTCTAGTTTATCCGTTTATTTATTACATTTCTAACAGCTTAAAAATCTTCTCGATTGCTTGTGCCTCTCCCTGGAGAAACCCTAAGGATACTACGAGAAGAATAGATGCATAGATCCAAAATTGACGGGCATGCTCACAGGTTCAATCCCTAAATTTTCTTACTTGGTGGTTTTGGGTATGAATTAGCAGCTTCTGTACGTTGGGATCTCATAATGTACATTGTTCTTTCTCTTTGCTTGTGGTTTTTAACTGGGTTGGAATTTGAGTTGTCTTGTCGCAGTCGGTGTGACATGGCGTTAATTCATTCAAAGAATTTCTGAAAAATTAGAATGGAAATTGTACATATGTTTCGGTCCGGTTCAGTCTCTTGGGATTGAGGTGGTCCAGTAGCTTTAATTCTGCATTTTTTCTTTTTGTTTGACTTTTGGTTGCTAGACATCTGTTTGCACTCAGGATTGCACCCAAGTTTGTTTCCTTGGAATTCCTTAATTTTTTGTCGGAGAAAAACTGACAGGAGCACCGCAGGGGTTATTCACCGTTTTAGACGTGTGTTGAATGACTAACGCGTAGCAAGTACATCGTGGTGTACGCCTTGTTGCGTGAGATTGTCAAAGTTCAGAAGGAAACGTATAAATTTCTGACTTCTATTATGTCCAATCAGTGAACATATGCAAATTGCTTCATAATATTAGGACTCGTAATCCATCATTTGGGGTCAATTTTCTCGTGATTAACGACCTTAATTATGCCATTGCCAATTACATTTTTCTCCACTTTATCG
>CP135542.1:11843802-11890985 GCA_032402905.1 Khaya senegalensis | reverse complement strand
TCACTTTATTGAAAAAATTAAAACCTTAATTATTGAACTTCTCATGATTTCTTATGTTTCTTCGAGTCTGTAAATAAATAAATAAAAAAAGGAATATTGGAATAAAACTATCAAAAGTTTGAGGTTTCTGACCATTTAATGTCTTATGATGAGAATTAAATATTTTGATATTTGAAATGGAGCATATATTATGTGACAAAGGGTAGCCTCTCAGGATTTGGTTTTTTCATTCATTATAAACTAATGTCTATAAGTTTTTCCTGACATGATAGTTAAAAATTGGAGAAAGAAAATAATCTTGTTGGTGCTCCAGACTGGAGGCCAGTGGTGTTTTCCATTCATATGAAAATGTTCATTTAAGGGCATAAAATCTTCTCCTCCTGCATCATAATGCAACGTTTGGTGTCTGGCACCATCAGTTTTCAATTTGCTTCTGTTGTGTTGGTATCTTCGATCCTGTCTGTTTTTGTATTGAGCTTTGGCTTATTTATATGGGCTACCTGATTCCTAAATAATTAAAGGCCAAGTCACTGATTTGCTGAGGTAAACTGAGATTGTTTTATTGAAAAAACTGTCTGAATGTTTGAACTTCCTACCAAGCCAAATATCGATTCAATGTTCATATAGATTATGCCTTAATTTTTTTCTATTAGATTTCTTGGACATTTCAAGATTGAGTAGGAGCAATTTTGTTAATGTTTCATTGATTTTCTTTGATGGCCCAAGAACACGCCCATTCTTCAGCCGTTTTTCTCCCCTTTTTTCCAGTTCTCTGAAGCATTTGGAAAACTGTATGGCCAGTCAAAGTATGGAGTGAGCAATGATGCTGTAGAGACTTCAAGAACACGTGGAGGCATTCATGAGAACTGCATAAAGTAATTACATCACCACCTTTTTCTTGTCCATTATCACTAGTATTTCGCATTAATGCTCTCTGAATTTTTCTTTAGAATTCACCTGGGTTACGTTACAACTTCTCTTTGTATATCACCTATTGACCCCAATGTGTTATCTTACCCTGTCAGTTGATCTGTTATCTTACATGTTCAGTTATGAGCAAAGATTGAATAGTGGAATTGGGTTCCTCCCCTGTTAAATATCTTTTGAAGTTGAATGTTTTACAAAGTGTTTTGTGAAATGTAGTTGCATTATACCTCTTAGGGAGGGAGGAGTTTCAAGAACAACTCGATTCAGCACTTCAGGTCAGTGAAAATTAACTTCCAAATTTTTCTTGCCCTATTTTAACGGCATTTTCTTATTGATAATTACATCATTATGTGTCAGGATTGGACGGGAAAATAGTTACATGGGATCTGGAGAGCCAAGAAGATCTGTTGAACTATCTGTAGAGGTTCACTATACTAAAATTATTCAAAAGCAATATGTGCAACTGTAATGGACTTGTTTTAATTTGGTTGTGAATTGTTGATATATTTCAAGATGGAAACCTACGGGAAGTCAAACATTGTGTACTTGTAAGATATGTTCTCTGTAGTTTTTGCCTATCGGTTGGAAAACAATATGTTCTTAATTGTTGACTAAAAACTTTACCAACTAAAGTTGGTTAGGCTAGCTGCCTAGCGCATTCTGGATTAATTCAGCTGAAAAAATTTGCTGTAACGGCAAGAGGCACTCATAGAAAGTTCTTGTCTATCACTATACTTGTTACTACTTCAATACTCCGGCAAATGACTTAGTGTAAGAATGTGCTTATAGTTGCAAAAATTTGGGTGTAATTTCAACAATGGCGACGTGGTAGAAGAACTAATCTTGTAAAACAAAGCAAGCCTACCAGTTCAAGCGAAAGACTATCATACAGCGGCTGCAAGGTATTCTTTACCCCGACGATTGGACCCCAATGTCTTCATACAAATCCGAACAGTTGCATAACAAATCAATCAATGCCCTGTTTGTAAATGGTATTTCTTATTTTACTTTCTTTTAACCTTTTAATTTAAACGCTTAAACCCTCTCTTCTGTTACGTCTGTCTTATCGTTAGACGAGAATATGAAAAATCTATGAATTCCCTGTCATCCTTCGCGCTCGCTCTCTCGCTTTTTCCTCTCCAACACTAAATCCCGCCATTTCCACAAAACCCTTTCTCTCCTACTCGCAGCCCGTCACAGACCAACCACCTCCAGAATCCCAAATCCTCTCCATCCGCCACTCACTCCTCTCCTGCGAGGTTACCGCTAGCCATCTCGTTGAAACGTACCTATCCCGTCTTAAACTCACTGAGCCCCAAATCAAGTCCTTCATTCACGTCTCCAACAATGTTCTTAAAGAAGCGCAATCCATCGATGATAAGACTAAGAGAAATGAAAATGTGCGGCCCCACATTTTGGTTGGGGTCAAAGATTATATGTACTGTGGATATGCTGTCCCGGCTGGCTCTAAAGATTTGGAGAATTATAGTTCGCCGTTGGATTCCACTACTGTTGAGAGAGTGAAGGAACTGGGTGGCATTGTGGTGGGTAAGACCAATTTTGATGAGTTTGGCAAGTGCAGCACCACTGAAGCTTCTGCTTACCAGGTTTTGAGGGTTTTTTTTCCTTATAATATGTGAACTGTAGCTCCTATTGTTGCTCCATTTTTCTTTTTCCATTTTAACACTAGTTGAAAATCTGGTTTGATTAATGCTTTCCGGTCAAGTTAGTGAAAATGTTTTAGGTTCAAGTGTTTTTCTGTTTCTACAAGTAATGAACTTTAGTTAAAGTTCCCCTTTTTTTTTTTTTTTTGAACTTTATCTGTTGTCTCAATTAACATACGGTTTCTGTACCCTTACACATTGAATTTTGTGTTCTTAGTTGCATCTTGTGTTGGTGCATTTCAACACAGTTGGACACAGAAGGAAATACAACAATGTATGTTCGGATTCACAAATTTGATGATATTGATTTGGGCTCGACTGCTGCAATTAGCTAGATTGCAGAGGAATAGGAGGGCTAGTAGGGAGGTGGGGGCAAAAAGATAGAATATGCTCTGATAAAGTGTTTTTGTATGGTATGATTAGACTTTGATTGCATATGCAGTGATATTTACAACTGGTAACTGTAATTGGTTTACTCAGGCGATGCATCTGTTCATTCATTAGGTGACTGCAAATCCTTGGGATATTTCTCAGGTGGCAGGAGAATCATCAGGAGGCTCAGCTGCAACTGTTTCTTCTAGGCAGTGTCACTGGGAAGTGATACTGGTGGAAGTGTTAGGCAACCAGCATCACTTTGTGGTGTTGTCGGGCTGAAACCAATGTATGGGCGTGTCTCAAGATATGGACTTATGGCATTTTCGTTGTCACTCAATGTCATAGGCTGCTTTGGTTCATCAGTTACTGATACAGGAATGCTTCTTAGTGCAATTTCAGGTCAGATAGACTTGATGCCACCAATAGCAAGCAAGTATGCATTCTTTTATCCTCTTTTTCTTTTTGGATACAGACAAGGTACATAATACTCTTGTCAGATGCTAGCCCCTAGAGCAGATTATGCTCTGTAGCATTCTGGTATTTTCCTGTCAAAACATGTTTGGCAATTCTCATGATTACATAAATGAAATTAGCAAAACCAATGAAGCTCAGGGAAACAACATACATGTATTGTCATTTGTTTAGAGCATACTTCTCAACTGTTATGTTTTAATTAGGTGAAAAGATCACTTTTCAGGAGGTGCCTGATTTCACATCAAAATTTATTTCTGCCACACTTGTAGAATCCAAACCAATAAAGGGACTCAGGATTGGTGTGATCCATGATACTCTTGTTAATGGCATTGATAGTGGAGTAAAATCTGCAATCCTTGGTGCTGTTTTGCCTTTGGAAGAATTAGGATGTACTTTGTCAGAGGTGCCTCTTATATTCTGGATACTTGTATTTTGAAGTTCGTGCATATTGTTTATATTATTTTTTTTTCTTTTCCTGTACCTAATTTTGCAGGTATCATTGCCATTCTTCTCCCTCAGATCACCAGCGTACTATATTTTGTCTTCATCGGAATCTTCTTCCAGCTTATGTCATTATGATGGTGTCAGGTGATTCTCATTTATTAATCAGGCAAAAAGAAAAATACCCTCTGGCAGTGTATGCAGGCGATATTATGACAGTAAGCATCTCTATGTTGCTTGATCTGCTATATTTAGATTCTCTTTTCCACTATTGTTTACCACCACCCTGGAAATATTTCTGTTCGAAGTTGTAATTATTCTGCAAATAACATTCGTGGCAAAGCTCTGTGATTTTTACACTTGATGCAGGTTAACGTGAAATTGGTAGGGCCACCTGCAATGGTTTTGCCATGTGGATTAACTGAACGTGGGCCTGCTGGACTTCCCATTGGTCTTCAAATGATTGGTCCAGCAATCGACAAGATGCAGGCAATCCAGTGTACCATGCATAATCTTGTTTTTAATAGGTTCACTTTCTGATGAATGAGTGAATGTTTCATTGTCTGCTGTACCTAGTCATATTGTTGATATGTAGAAGCTTTTGTTGAAATTAATTGGGCTAATATGTATGCTGGGAACACTGCTGAAAGTGGGTCGTATCTTTGAGCAGACTCTTCAAAGCTTTTGTTGAAATTAATAGAGCCTTCAAATGACTAATGTGATATTATATTTTGGCTGTGCTTCTGCAGTTACCTCATACCGTGTAAATCTTGTAGGGAAGAGATTGACTGATAAGCTTTGGGAGCAATTCTATAGGAAAGATTTTGGTGAAAAGAGCTTTAATCTTGTAATTGAGAGGATGAAGGGGAAGTAAGTGGCTTTTAGTTGGAAACAATTGTACGAGGTAATTTTTTTTCATTAAAAATATTTCTAAAAAAATTTATTATAAGATTTGTTCTGCTGTTGTCTTTTTGTATAGATTGCTTGATGGTCTTGAGGGTAATATTGGTGTCAACTGTGGAAAGAAATTATCCATGATCTTATGGACTACTGTGGTGATTCGTTTGTTGTCCAAAACGAAGGTATTCAAAATCATATGGTGGGTGTTCCCAAATTCCACATCTGAGATTTGTTGAAATACGCCATGTTCGAATCCAAAGTGTAAAATCTTGAATATTTCCTAGCATACGGGTGGAAAAATTGGCTTTATTTTGCAATTGAAAACCGTCGGAGTAGAGAGAGAAGAAACAAAAAAAAAAATTAAAAAAAAAAATCGAGTGTGCGAGAACACCACATAGGGATATATGAATAAAACAGTTACTCGATCAAGTAAAAGCAGTCTCCAAATTCCGAAGTGAAGCTATTAAGAACAGAATCGCACAACAGTTGTACCTAACGCCTCTTTGTCACCAGTTCAAGCCACAAAACAACATACGAATTTGGTTGCTAATCCAGCGACGATGATATAATTATTTTTCATATTATGCATGTCATTTATTTAGCTTCGGCGAAGATAATTTGTGAAGCCAAGATGATCAATTCCCAGATCCAGCCAACCGTCGTCTTGTGGCATTTGAAACTGCCACTTGACCAAGCCTGTCACCGTCTTTTGATATCATCCGCTCTTTGAGTGGCATATAATGTCGCATCCATGCGCCGGTATAAACCTGAAATACAGAGATAAAATAATGAACAAACGGCGGTGGAACCACCACCAAAGCACTTTTTCTTTTGCAATCAACATTTTCTTTTTGATTCCTTTGCAACTGCAGTGCACATGTTCACAACTTCTTACATAAGTGTGCACTGCGGATCCATCATAACAGAAGTAGACTCAAAAACAGCTATTCAACTCACAAATAATCTTTCTTCTCTTGGCATGAGTCAGCAAAGACCTACCTAACTGTATTCAACAGAGATTCTTATGCATTTGATGGGGGACCAGTTGAGATCAAAAGTTATGAATGATTTAACACTATTGGTCCAACTGAATAAAGAACTAACCTGCTGGGGTCGCATTATCTTTGTGTCAGGATCATCGAGGGACTCTCGCCAGTGTGCTAAGTACCCAGCCATGCGTGGGATGGCAAACAAGACAGGAAAGAACTCCGTTGGAAATCCCATTGTCCTAATCACAAAGTAATACTTTTTAACCCATTTTAAACTCAGATGAAGTAAGAAAGAGTAGAATCACATACATCTCATTTGTACCTATATATCAACCCAGAGTAGAAATCAACATTTGGATATAGCTTTCTCTTAATAAAATACTCGTCAGAAAGTGCAGCCTTCTCCAAAGCAACAGCTACCTACAAAAGGAATAAGATATACAAATAATTGCTAAGTAATTGCATAAATATCATCAGAGTGAACCTATTCAAGAAAATCCACAGTGGCCGAGTACTAAAACAAACTCAGATCATATTTACTTCAGAATCTATCAGCCTTAAATGGGAAACACTCTCTCAGCAAGATTTTGTAATCTATTTCCATTAAAAGAAGATACAGCAGAGAATATTATATTGAATAGATAACTTAATCTGTGGCAGATATCACTCTTGATACTATAACAGCAGGTGACTGACTGACTGATTGACATGAATCACTAACGGTGGGCAAAATTTTTTTTGCCACATATAAATGATTTAGAGAGGTTTTTTTATCTTTTATTTTCTACATGGAGATTAAGCTTCTTTTTTGCTGTGTGTGTGTGAAGCGCAAAAGGTAAGCATAATTTGAAAGCAGAAAATACCTCAATAAGAGGATCCCTGCCAACAATGGAAAATACTTCCTCTGCTAGTTTCCTAATGACCTTTGCTCTGGGATCGTAGTTTTTGTATACACGGTGCCCAAAACCAGACATCTTTCGCTTTCTGGACATATAACATTATGAAAATAGCAGAACAGCAACACAAAGAAATTTTCGATACATAATTGCATTACCCTGAACTGTCAGAAATTAGATTAATAGATCCCATTAATCAGCAAGAATTACCTGTTCTTCACACCTTCAATGAAATCAGGTATATTCTCAACAGTACCGATCTCATTCAGCATCTTAAGTACAGCCTAAACAATACAATAGTAAAGAATATTAAAGAAGAAGAAGAGAGAAACCAAGCAAGTTATTGCATGAAATAGCATCTCTTGTTCATTGCAGAGGTTAACAAACCACAGCAACACTGATTTCAAGCACGAATTATATTATGAAGATAAAACAAGCAATTACGCTTACCTCATTGGCTCCACCGTGAAGAGGACCATATAGGGCTCCAACAGCTCCGGCAAGAGCAGTATATACATCAACACCACTGCAGGTATAGGCAGAAGTATGTGATAAAACAATTTAAGGTCTTTTCGTTTCATTTGAAGTTAAGGGCTTAAATGCCTACCTTGATGCAAGATGACGGGCAGCAGCTGTAGAGCAATTCATTTCATGTTCAGCATGCAGTATGAAGAGAACATCTAGCACACGAGCTAGTCGAGGATTGGGTTTATATGCCCTATTGCCTCTGTAAGTTTTTTAGACAAAACTTATTTAGTTTTAAAGTGGCCCAAATTCCATGATTGAAAATTATTGGAAAAAAAATGTGTAAAAAGAAAAATTCATCACTTGCATGTCATACTGAGGTATTAAAATTGAATTCACCAATCTTTCAAAGATAATCTAATAAAACCAAAAGGCCTGAATTATAATCCTCTTGGAAGAAGGGAAAAAGAAGAGGAAAAATTTGAGCAGAGAACATACAATGAATCAAGCATGTATAGGAAGTTTTCCGAATAGGAAAGGTTGCTTGAAGGTAGAACTGGAGGCCTCCCAGCCATCCTCAGATAAGCTGCCGCTGCAATGGTTGGTGCCTGAAAAGTACAGTATTTAAACTATTTTCAGAAAACAAAGATTGAGAGCAGCAATATGATGTTAGTTTGGCAAAGGAGACAGAAAACGAAGAAAGATATTTGTCTGAAACCTTGCCGACAATGCGTGCTATTTGTTTGTCTCTCACTTGTTTTGACTTGTAAAGATCTTGGCCCTGTGTCAACAAAACAATTCATTATACATACATATATATATATATATATATATATGTAAAGGGCCAAAGACGGAACTCATAGCATCATAAAATTAATTCAAAAATCACATATGATTCAAATAAATATTTAGCAAAAATATTGGAGCATTAAATGTTCATGCCCCAATGGGGTTACTCAGCAGAAATTATTATACCAAAATTTATCTCAAAGGTTAATGCCTCTAGAAATTACAGCTATTGATTAAATGCCCTGATAATGCCATGGGAGCATGGGATGGATATCAGGAAGATATTATTGCAAGATATAATGAAAATGCTTCAATAACTTCTTCCCCCAACCAGAGACACTTTGTCTTTAGTACCATACGAAACAAATAAAAAATCCAAGCATTTTATTTTGCTAAAGTTATAGAACTCATTGAACCTGAAGCAATGAAAACACTCGCAGAGTTGGGACAAAAACTTATTGCCAAATTGCCACTGCCAAGGCCATAACCAGTACATAAATTCAAAAAAAAAAAATCAGGGGGATAAAAGGAATGATGCAGAAGAATGTCTACAGACTAGAACTTGAAAAGATCTGCAATGATATGTGTTATGTGGAATACCTATGGCATCTCATAAAAAGCATCGAACGCTTTAGGATGTTAAATTTAAAATGTGAACTTACTCTGAGGGCAGGGTTGGCATCAGGATGAAAGATTGAAAGAGCACTCATACCACTGACAAGTACTCCCATTGGATGTGCATCATGAGGCATTGCCTGAATAATATCCTACAAAACAGATACATGTGCATAATTAACTTTCAGATGTATTATTTAACTTAGAAAGAAAAGCAGATCCATCCATGTATTTCATATCCATTGTCAAGAAAAAGTAAATACAGTTATGTTTCTATAGATGAAAGATATTTCAAACTTACTTAGAATCTGAGTTCTTTTTCACTACTAAACAATGGATTCTTCGGTACACACAGCATTAGCACAATTCATGATAATTCTCATCATATGCCAAGCATATTTTAAGTATATAGTCGAGCAAGAAATGAAAGCAACAAACAAAAATTCAAAATAAGCTACCAAAAATCCAGACACACTGCATACCACAAGGTTAACCAAGATTCTCAAACAATTGCAGATATATTAATTATATACCGATGCTGACTAATACAATAAATTCAGGAAGGGTAAAGAGTACTGAGCCAATGGCCATGTTTCTTATCTTTAGGATGGATCATGTTATTCATGTGTCGTTTAAACCACAACACATATATTCAACTTGCAAGACCACTCACGAGATCATAGAACAAGAAAAAAAAACTAACCAAAATTCCCTGTGGGACTGCTGAATGCTGAGACACGGCAAATTCCCAATCTGCCAGCTGACTTTCAGAAGGTAAATTCCCATACACTTTGGAAAGAAAACGAAGAAAGAACAAAATTTAACCAACACATATCACTACATAATCCAAACTACTCAACAAATGATATCGCCATGGTTTTGTAAGATCTTGTAGAAATATAGTTAATACTTACTCAAAAGATAAGCAACTTCCAAAAAAGAACTGGACTCAGCCAGCTCCTCAATAGGGTAGCCTCTATATCTAAGAATACCTTCATCTCCATCTATATAACAAATTGATGATCTTACAGGCGCTGTGTTCAAGTACCCCGGATCATAAAGTTTCAAACCTTTGTCATACTTTCCTGTTGTTATCTGGAAACCCATGACATTAAAATTAAAAATTACTGATTGGAAATTTAAAATTATAAAAATGACTAACTGTTAATATTACCTTTTTCAAATCGGTAGCTTTAACGGTTCCTTCCTCAGACACATGAATCTGATATTTTTTGCCGGTCCTTTCGTCGACGACGGTCAAGCTGCCCGTGAGATTACCAGGTGGTGGTACCAAGGACTGAGCGGAAACGCACTGTGGCTCGACGAGCGCGTCTTGGTCAGAGCTGATCGATGCAGCTGCCGCCAAATGAGATGAAAGCACTGCCAACCGGGCCCGAGCAGTGATTGCCGGCAACGACGACGAATCTACAGTTGGCGCCATTTTCACGGACCAGGAATAAAGATCAAAATGATCGATGGATGAGAGTCAACAATTCTGTTTCTTGGAGTGTGCGAGAGCGTTAAGCGATTGTTAATGCTCATCTGGACAGAATAAAAAAAAAATTGCCTTTATATATTGCATTACGATTACGGGGTAAGATTCAGTACAGAGAAACGGAGTTGCGCCAATATCTGAATGAACGGTCACGATGCGTACGATGAAGGTAGTTTGGTTGGTCACGTAAGAGGACCATACCGTAACCAAACAGATTTAAGCCTTTTTTTTTTTTTCTAGAAATGTAAATTACGAATAATTCGCTATTATTATTAAAACAATCTCATCATACCATATATAATATATAATTATTTAATTAATAAAATAATAAATATATTTTTTATTTTATTAATTAAATACTCTCATCAAATATTAATATAATAAAATCCTTTTGTCTAAAATAAGACTCTCCAGTAGTTAATTATGAGCGCCGACTGTGACGCAGCAGATAAGAGATTCCACTGTTTACAGATTGACAACCCCTCGGGAAGCTCAATCTTTTGAAGAATGCAACCGACACGACAAAAAAGCAGCACTCATTATTAGTCGCAAATTAAATTGGACACTTCATCTCCTCTAATCTCCTCTCACGCAACAAAAATAAACTATAGGAAATCAAGTATTACAATCTTGCAGTGATTAAACAGACAATGAGATGAAGAAGATGCATGCCGAAGAAGAAACACATACTTGAGACCAAAATTTCATTCATCATAACAATAGTGAACGCCATACGTACTATGGCACAATAGCCATCTATTATAGGAGATTTTTGGTACCAAATGCGATGAAGTTTACACTAATATCATCCGACAGAGACCATCTTCCTGTTAAGGGGTCGTACACAAATCCAGCCATCTCTTTCACCTGCATTATAAACTCAATCATCAATGCCAGGGAACGCAGAAGCACCTAGCAGGCAAGGAAAGAAATCGATATTTTGCTTACATTGATGGAAGCTCGTTGTAGTATCAGAACCAGCTCTTCAGGAGTTAGGAAACTTGACCACTGATGCGTGCCTTCAGGAAGCTGTACAAACATACATCATAAAAATCAGATGATCTTTATAGCACATGATCAAGTGTAAACATGAAACAGGCTCACTAATAAAGGCTGCACCTTGATTGGCAGCGCATTATAGGAGAACAATAAAAGCAAACAATACGCCAAAATGGCAGGATATGCTCAACATGTAAATCAAGAACAGATACAACTGACAGAACAAGTGAAAGAATAATACCCAGTGGAGGATGTACTCTGCTGCAACAATGGCAGCTGCATACGCTCTCATAGAACGGTTTATTGTTGAAATCACAGTAGCTCCACCAGGAACAGTTAATACTGCCAGAGACTTGCAGAACTCAGCAGGATCTGCTACATGCTCAATTACCTTAAGTAAAAAATCATTAACATACAAACAAATTGGCTGTAAGGTAGTAAATATTTGTAATAGACTTGAATGCATGAAGAAAAAGTAATTTGAAAATTCCCAAAACTTTCTAGAATGTCAGTTATCTCAGTGAACTTTAATTGTCAATAATCAGTAAAACAGCTTATTAATGTTGCAGTAGGTTTCTTGTATTGTCTTTTGGGGGAAAAATTTAGAAATTGTAGACATGTATCACCACTATCTCCAATGGGCTCTCGAAAACAAGCAAATAGACATGTGCATGGTGCACACATAGGCACAACACAATCAAGCTAGTAGCTCCAATTTCATTCAACCCATGTTTCACTTTATTCCATTTCCCATTGGTGCATCAGACAATTAAAATCTGGTGCAGTTGACAAAAGCCAAGAAAATCTACACCTGTCTACCCAGCAAATACATGCCCCTTAGTTGTAAGTGCATTCCACCAGGGTATCCTATCGATAGAATGTGAAGGTGGAGTGCAAGGCTAATGAGAAAGAAGTATGGGTTGTGTGTGTGCACACAAAGACACACGTGCATTCCCAGACAAAAGAAAATATTGCCTATACAGAAAAACAGATGGAGAGATAGAGAGCACCTCTAAAGCAATCACGGCATCAAACTTTCTCTGTTCCTCTGCAAGCTTCTCTGTTCATTCAATTTTATTTACACAATGGCAAGTGCAAGAAATAAGACAAAACATCATTAATGATTCTAGGGTCAAAATTCAGAACCAATTAATGAAAAATTCCAAGTAACCTTTGACTTTAAAGATGTATAATATAATACCATTAGAATTCTCGATGTAAGGATTATATCACAATCATCAGTTCTCTCAACACATCAATATCATTAAAGGTTCTATGTTTTATCCACCATCATTAATGATTATATTCAAAAGTTCAATTTCCTTTAAGTTTCTTTCCCACTTGCTTTACGGAAGGAGCATATTCAGTAGCACATGTACTTTGACAAACTAGCTGTGTCTGCACCGGACATTTTGGGGATACTCCACAAGACTAACTGAAATTTCAATAATGTAAATTCAAGCTTCTACACTTCTACAAATTTATATTAGTAAGGCATTGCCTGAGACTCATAGAAGAACCAGCTTTAGCATAAAACTTCCACAATTAAAGCAGAAATTATTATCAGTGTATGATTTTCAAAACTTAGCATGTTTTACATTTTGTGATGATAATAAACTTCAAGGGAACCAATGACACAATTGAAGTGATCTGTAAAACATGACATAGCTCGGCAGTTTCTGAATAGTCTCCCAAAAGGTACTGGACTCATACAGAAATGTTCTGACAAGTAGGCTACTATCAACTGGTCTCCAGTTGAGTCAGAGTATCAAATCTCATTAAAGCTTTCACCAGATTGTGGTCTCAAGTTCAAACACAAAATGGATGTCACCGTCCACTCAGAAAGATAAAAAAAGATTTGCAAACAGAGAAGCAACAAGAATTTAAATGCACCTACAATTGAGTTTACTAGAAGGCTTGACCCACACAGGAGATGAACAATATTAGCATTTACCTGCAGTGGTGCAGCAGTATTCAATAGTTGAAGTCCCTGGATCCAAATCCTGTGCAACAGATATCAAGTTAAAATCTAAACACAATCCGTATGAACCAAATGAATCTACTCATGTAAAGACTGAACTTGTAATTTAGTGCGATAATCATTAAAAAAATGTAATTCAGTTTAATTAACGAAGTAGCAGGACTCCAATAATGATGTTAAATTAACTTGTAATTACTGCCTCCAATAATTACAAGTTAATTTAACATCATTATTACAACAATTACTGCCTCCAGGAGCAACTTGTAGTTTGTACCTTCATCGGCAAAAATTAAATGTTAAATTACACGAGTGTGAATAGAGGAAATATTAAATATGATGATATCATTTGAGATGATCTAAAAAAGCCAATGATCATACAGCATGAAGGCGTGCAATCTTAATATTTTTCTCCACAGCATCAACACCAGTTATGGTAGCTCCCATTCGAGCCAAAGGCTGAAGATACAAAAGAAAATAATAAATACTAGCCCAAAAATCTCCTTATTGGAAACCATTTTAAGATAACATCAATTACTTAAGTAAACTTACTAAACTAAAAGAGGCACTATGAGACTCATATAACCAAAATATACCTATCCCTGTGTTCCATGACAGTGTATTTTTGTCATTCAAATTGTCCTTCAGAATAATATTGCCAGTAAGATACATGCAATAAGAAAATGGCCCATCTAAACATACTTGCTATTGAATGTGCAGAAAATCTCTTAATAGAACATTATGACCAATTTCATGACGACACACATCTACTGACTAATGTTTTTATTGGGTCCATCATCTAATTTCCTTCTTCCCTGCTGAGAGCTGGATCCAA
This sequence comes from Khaya senegalensis, assembly GCA_032402905.1. Taxonomy (NCBI): domain Eukaryota; kingdom Viridiplantae; phylum Streptophyta; class Magnoliopsida; order Sapindales; family Meliaceae; genus Khaya; species Khaya senegalensis. Next base: position 11,877,143 of record CP135542.1, on the reverse strand, counting down.
TACATATTTACTTATGCAATTACAAATTACCGGTTAGTAACATACCCAAAAAGTTCTCATAAAAGAACGGTGAAGTCTCACAATATCCAAGCTGGTTCAAGGTTGAAGTTAAAAGAGCAAGAAATTTCTTCTCTGGCATACACACTGCACATCATCATGCTATAGTATAACATCGCACAAAGAAATGTATGAAACCATTTGACAAGATGCTTCTATATCCTTTTTAGAGAATTCTTTATCCCCTTTAAACATCACCTTTTTTTTTTTTGGGATGCATTTCTGTACTTTATGTCTAAGCATTTTGTTTCTTTTTAATAAGTTGCAAAAGTTAATATGGAATGTTTTATCACTAATTTCTACTTCCTTTTCCTGTAATTTTCATACCATGTCTTAATCATAACTTCCCACTTAAAACTTCAATATTGCATTTGAAGTCAGTGAAAGACAAAAACATTGCAAACCTCTGAAAGAATTCCACCACCACACCCAACATCAACAATATTCAGTCCTTCAAAAGGCCTAGCACTGTAAGGATCTTTCCTGAAACAAGGAAAACTAATCAGAATCCAAAGAATATGCACGATAAAGAATTTCACTTCTTATCAAACATTTCTAACTAGTCGGTGCCTTCATCTGCCGTTTCAACAACTTAAATGCTAAACTTGTGGCATAGTGTAGAATTTAGAGGATATTATAGAATAGTATACACTGTGGTTCTTTATACAAGTTGGACATAACAGAAACCAATGCAACTCCTAGAGAATAGATACATTTTAAGAGAAAGTTAGAACCATGACTATGGCAAAGGTAATGAATAAAATTCTCATTTATAAAAATTAGAATTAAAAGAGTTTTAAATTCTTAAAATGTGATGATACAATGTTAGATACATTTTAACTTTCAAATTCGAAAAACTATCAATCGCAGGATTTCCACATCTTTTCCCCTAAGAATCAGGAACAGCTTCCACAGACTTGGTGATTCGCGTGACTGGATCTTCAATACATAGAAAGCTACTCCTATTTCTTTACCATCCGAATCACTTTCTCATACTACCACAATTAACTTCTCAAACAAAAACTACAGCTGACATGGTGTAAACCAAATTACACTCCAGCTTCAATTTGAAGACAAGTATCAATTAAAGCTAAGAGAATCCCCAAAAATAAAAAAATCATAAATTTTGATTTCAAAACCTGGAGAGCTAAACAACCTGAAATGTCGACAAAGAGTAGAGCGAATGAAAGCCAATCTTGTAGGGTTCATGATATGCAATGGTTTAAAGGGTCCTTCAGAATCCCACCTAACAATAAAATGAGAACACAAAAGACATTTAAGTCTGCAGCAATTAAAAAGAAGAACGAGGAGAAGTTAACAAGAGAATAAAAAGTAACGAACCAGGTATCAGCAATGGCAGAGAATTTGGCGAGTTCGGGATGTTTTAAAGAGGAAGGAGTCGAATGCTTCTTGAGTTGATCTTGAAGTTCAGCGGTAATGGGCGATGAATCGATGGCAGCTGAAGAAATCGGTTTCTGAGGAAGAGTAGAATCTGAGAAGAACCTGAGATTGAGAAGGGGAGTGTTAAGTCTGTTATGAATTCCCAGTTGCCTCGCTGCCTTTGAAATTGAAGCCATTCTCGATTTCTTTCTCCGTCGTCCCAACCAGTTAGTTGTCGATCAAAATTTCTGAATCAGACTCACAATTTCTGATGCGTTCACCGCCTCATAGAGTAGGTGTACTGGAGAACTCCAAATGTCACTGTGGTCAAATTTGAGGTTGGGCTTCGGTGTGAAATGGGCCTAGAGGGATGGATCAGTGGCAAAAGAAAAATCTAGTGTCCCTTCGCAGATTATAAATATAATTATAATTATATTTATTAAAAATTTTATTATAATTTTAATGTGAATAGAGTTGAAACCTCTACTATTCGAATCAGCTAATATCTAAACAAAATTTGTAAAAAGAAATTAATAATAATTAAAATAATTATATGTAGTTGTTAGAAATAGAGCCTAATAATAATAATAATACGGATGAAGCCTGCTCAGTCGCTCTTTTTCTTTTTTCTTTTTTTATGATACAATTTCTCTGTATCCTAAATCACTATGCATTGCGTTCTTCTGCAGCAGCCTCAGTCTCAGCTTCATCTTCACCCACCTACCCCACACTAATTTGAGGGAGGATAGTCCTATTTGTATAAAGAAGCTCATGTTTTTCCCTCGTTTCTTCACTTTCAAAAGATTAGTTTTTGTTGCTAAAATCAACTTTACAAGAAGGACAGCATTACATTCTGATGAAATTTGCAGAATCACAAAATGGTGGTTGTTTTGTTGGTGACTACTGACTGACCGACCATTGACATTTAATTTCTGCCATTTCCTGTAGGAGAGAGAGAGAGAGAGAGAGAGAGAGAGAAATGAACTTCTCTTCTGACCTTTTTTTCAATCTTACTTGCTGCTTCTCCTCCTTTAAAATAGAGACTTCACTTTGATTCTTCTCAGAAAATTGTTGTCAATGTTATTGGGGGATAATCCATCGGATCAGATGGTCGTAGAAATATTTACTTCTGTTGACAATTCTAAAAAAAATGCAGATTCGATTCAAAAAATTTTGAAAAGCTGAACAGACAGGATCGAGTTTATTATAATTCTTAATAGTACGCGGACACTGTTTAGGCATTGTGAAGTAACATCAAAATTCAAATGTAAGTGTAGTTTCAAAATTAGAATGGAAGAGTACAACGGAAAGATTTTGGGAAATTGCACGCTGCTTAGCCCAGCGCCTACCCATTGCAAGAAGAAGGGAAAAGGGAAAATGTGGGATCAGCTCTGTCTCCAGTATCATTCAAATTCAGTATATGTAATTTCATCTCTTTTTCTTTCTTTTCTTTTCAAGTGTCCATATTATATATTAATACGAGTTAGAATTTCTATCTCTTTCTGACGCTGCAATGGTCTTGTTTCATCCGAGTCTGTAGACTCTAGTAGTCATCGTACTAAAACCCACCCGACTCCACCTCCTTTTGTTTCCTTTTCATTTCTCTTTCTAACTATTTTCTGTCAAAATTTTACAGGTTTTATTTCAGAGTTTTGTCTTCAAGCCATCATCAATAGTTAAACTGGTAGATTTGCTTCTCCTGCCTAACTTTTCAAGTTGATAAAATTATTGCTCTCTGTGCAGGTCCCTCAGGAAAAAAGAAAAAACAATGTCAGATTATGTTTTTCATCGCACGCTCATCAAAATCAATAAGGTCAAAAATTAAAAGGTCCAAAGCCACGCATTTTCTTCATGCGTTAATATTTCGAAAATCATAAAAGCAACATGCAAACTGAACATGCTGCTACTTACCCAATAACAGCATTATTGATGGCGTTTTTCCTGGAATTCTACGGGATTCTTGGGAGTTATAAGAAATGTTAACTGAGAGTTCTTTGGATCTTTTTCCTAAGAAAATTTCAGTTCCAGCCCACAGGATCAGTACAAGTTTATCTCGGGATAATCAATATTTTAACTTTCATCCCCACTCTGCTTCTTTTTCGGCCTTCACGGGCTGTATGTAAATAAGTAATCACACAATCAGACCATTCATGAGCTCAGTCCAAGCAGAAGTTGACATAGCCACATAGGTTCGATCGCCAGAAAATTCTGTGAAAAAAATAATGCTTGAATGAATGATTTCTTGCAAATTTTCTTCTCACCTGTCTTTAAACCCAATATGATGTCATATCAATTGTTAAGCTTGATGCTCGGATAATGGCAAGTTTAGCCCAAAACTTGGCGAGCTAGATGATTAATAAAATTAGAAACAGACAAAAATTGGTCTTGCAGGAGTTTGCAATATGCACATGTTCATGTTGCTTGTCCAATTATGCTTTATTTTCTTCGGACCAAACTCAACTTACCTTAACTTGAATGAATGAATGAAATACTCGGTGCAGCTGATCGTCTGAACATAGAGATTTCTGGTAGATCTGAGTGATACAAATTTCTGGTATACCATAGCTTAGCAGCTATTATATATTTCATCTGCTTGGACTTAACTCCAAATCAGAACTTTGAAATGTTTTATCCAACTCCCATAAATCCTATTGAACAAACACAAATATATAATACACAAATATGACGTATGTAGATCCTGTACTTAATCATAGAAGAAACATCATATCATGCAAACCAAAAACACTTAAAGCAGGAAACACAGCTTTTAAGAGCCCACGTGGAGTTGAAATTTCTTCAAGGGCTTGATTAAAGAACCATTTTGGTTGCTTCCACAAACGCTTACTCCAATTCCAATCTTAGCACTATATGCTTCAGATGGATTCAAGCAAAGACCTGGGTTTCCACTAAGGTCCAAATTCCTGCCCAGCCTCTTGAAGAAACTTGAATTGAAAGGTACAACACCATCTAAAAGGTTCCTGCTAAGATTCAAGTGATAAATGTGAGAGAGATTGGTGAAAGCTACTGGAATTTCACCTGTTAATCTGTTGTTTTGAAGAGACAAGGTGCTTTACTTATTAAGCAGTGAAAAGCTTGCCGGTATAGGGCCTGAATATCCAGAATTGCCTAGCCTGAGTTCTTGTAACTTCACCAGTATACCAAACTCTACTGGCAGAGGTATAAGCATTGAATTATCATCCATAAGGAAGTACTGCAAGCTCTGTAACTTTGCCAGTCCTTTTGGAAAGTTTCCAGTTAATCTGTTGACACTCAAAGCCATGAAAACCAAAGAACAGAGCTTCTCAATGCTATCAGGAATGCCGCCAGTGAGCGAATTTGAGCTCAAATCCAGCTTTTGCAGCATACCCAGTTGACCAATAGTAAATGGGATGGACCCAGCGAATGAGTTATAGCTCAAATCAAGACCAACAAGAATTTTGAGGTTGCCCACTTGGACTGGTATGGTACCTGTAAACAAATTATAGCTCAAGTTAAGGTGCACTAAAGAGTTCAAACCAGAGAGGGTGATTTCTGTGTGAGTGAAACAACTGAAGAAGAACACAGAGTGTAGATAAGGAAGAGCAAATATTTGATATGGAAATGTGGCGGTGTTCTTGCAAGTTGGGTTTGGTTTGATGCCAAAATCAAGCCTAGTGACATGGAGGTAACAATCGTTGCCAAGGTTGCACTATATTCCAATCCAAGAAGAGCCTGGTTTACAAGGGTTAGGATGTGAAACTCTCCAGGTTTGCTCACTGGACATAGATTCCATGATCTAGAAAAAAGTTTCGGCCTCAGATGGAACCATGTTGATGTTTGGTGGCGGTTTCTTTTCATGGACGGGATTGGTAGAGACAGAAGGAATGGAAGAAAGGAAGTAGATGAGAAACAGAAGAAGCAGGGAGTGAGCGCGCGAAAATGAGAAGGAACAATACATTTTGGGGAAGTATGGAGAAGTTTCTGATGATATGTTGTAGCAATTACTTGAATGGTTTTAGAAGTGAGTTCCATTTGATGTTCGTGTGATAGGGAACTCAAGACTACCATGACACAAAAGAATAAAGAGAGAGAGAGAGAGAGAATGAGTTGATGAAAGAAGGAAGCGACTGAAGTGACATGTGGGGTAGTGATTATTAGTGGGTCATGAAATTTGAGTGAGAATTTGAAGCCAAGATAGGGGATTTTGGTCCTTGAGATACAGAAGAAGTGAGAGAATGCTGGGCTGGACTGTACGAGGAATGCTTGTTTTTAACAGAAGATGTAAAATTGATTAAAATCATAGACAGAAATGGAAGATACAACCTAGAGACTTCATCACATTTAGTCTGGGGGAACAAGGCTATATTTTTTCCGTTCTTCTCAAGTGACATTGAAGATAATTGGAAGTTGGAGCATTCAGAGAACATACATACATACATACATACATACATACATACATAAATGAGAACTTTTTCAAACAAAAATGAAACTGTGTGAAATTCAAAAGTATCTTGTTGGAATCAAGTGAAGAGTTCAGTCAAAAAAGTATCCTCTTTACATTTTCAATTAGTAATTGTCATTAAATTAGTCATTGCAGTACAGCTTCTAAGGCCATGGTGGGATAGGCTGCAAGGCACAAGTGTAGACGCTTAACAGGGTCTGTAACAATCCCTAAAACTTGGGTCAAATTTTATTTCTCTATCAGCGGCAACATTGAAACCGTAACCTTTAGAAAAAGTAATTGTAAGCTCCTCTTATTATTAGAAATAAGAAAAGCCTTAATCTTTCCAGTAACTCATTACAGAAACCCATAAAAAGAAAAGAAAAAAAATTGCAGTCTAAATTAATGAGAATGTTAAAATGTGAATGCTCTCTTTTATGCTTTGGGTGAAGAAAAGGTTCAACCTCCGTTTACAAATGTTTAGCATATAAGATAGAGATGTTTATGTTACTCATTTTCTATCTGTTCTCATTTACTAGGCAGGTGAAAAATACAGAGTTTGTGTCTATTTCATTGGAGAAAAAAAGAGAAAGAAAAAAAAATAAAAAAAAGAGGAGGAGACGTTTGCATTTGAAAATGAATTACCCACCAGACAATACAATAGGGACCGGTCCTGCAATAATTTTAAGAATTCAGACATATGGGTCCTCATGTCCTAACATTTTTTTTTTCCAGGTGATGGTTATTCTAGGTTAGTTTGCGACTCTGAATGAAATAGGAGACAAGAGGTAGCCAAATGAGTCTTTCCTAAGCAAATACATCTCTGTGCTCTGAAGGAACCATGCAGTTGTTATTAGTATTTCAATTAATGCGTTGAAGGCAACAAAATATTCACCTGACTTGTCAACCCATAATTCTTTGTTGTATTATTTGTTCAGGAAAAATCTACTATTAGCTTCCAGTAAATCGCATTGTTTGCCCACTGTCACGTGGCTAAATATAAACAGCAGGAATTAGAGATCCATCAGACTAATTTTATCTGAATGTTTCAGGTACGTCTAGAGCATTTGCAACCCCCATCTTAGGCAATCGAGGCATCCAATAATCTTCATCACTTGTAGCGATGCACTTGCATCAATTCTGTACAAACATAACCGTGCATCCTTCAATTATATTACAATGCTTATGCTGCAATACTATCATCGACCTGCTTTGCAACGTCCTAGCTTGTTTCAAGTGATTTCAGTGCATCGGATTCAGCTGCAGCTTTGCCTGTTTGAGGAATAATCTCACCGGTGACATGACAAAGTTACTTACAGAGCTTCTAGACATCAACTTTGTCTGCAGCAAGTAAAAGCTGTTCACTGTCAACTTCCTCAGATGCTCTATAGTTATGACCAAACATCCCTGCCATCACCATGGTATTGCTGCGAATCCGCAACTTCACTTCTTGGTGGACATGGTTCAGATATGTCATCCATTGTACCAGCATAAAATTGCTGCACATTCACATCCTCACTGACCCTGTTTACTACAAGTTGAGCATCATCAACTTCAGATGCTGCTTGACACCCATGTGATTGGTCAACCTTGCTATCACAAGGGCATTTCTCTGCAATGGTATCTTCACCGTCTGTAAGATATAACTGTGACAAATTGACTGGGCTGTCTAAAGGCTGTAGCCGTGATTGATCAACCTCGTCATGACATAACTGTAACTGTACTTGATCATTCTTGTCAAGTGCACTGGAAAACTGAAATTGGTCTTCCTTGCCAGTTGCAAGACATCGTGTGGAATTATCATTTTTACTTTTCCAATTAGGTTTCCTTCTAACTCTCTCCTTTTTCCTAACGCTTTTACCGGGTTCAATCTGTAAATGATCAAAATCACTATCAGCATGATAAAACTGCAATCCGTCATTGTCAGTAGTTGCACCACAAAAATGAGACTGGTCATCCTTGCCAGCTACATAAAAACGAGTCATGTCATCCTTCCACTTTCTTTTCCCACTAGTCTTCCTCATTATGCTCCCCTTTCTGTCTAATATCTTCTCATGTTCAATCTGAAAAGTAGTAGATTCCCCGACCGCACCTCCAACTAGGTCTCCCAAACAGTAATGGGCAGTATCCCTGATCCTTGAAATTGACTCGATTTGTTGGGGATCCAACCCTTTTATCGAGAATGTGTCAGCTATACAAGCAATATCCCTCAAACCAGCACACTGTTGACAACAAAGACAAAATTAGTTATTCAATTCACTTGTAATAATTTCATCAACTAACAGCACAGAGCCTTACCATCCTCTTTTTCTTGGTTCTAAACCTTACAGTTCTTGGGTACTCAGACGAGGGTGGTGTAGGTGTACCAACAAATTTACGAGTAATTTTCAAGTACCAATGCATATATTCACTTTCATCTGCACTCTCATTGCCTTCCGCAATATTGAGTCGTCGGTGCAACCATTCATTGATCTCTGCTTCCATTTTCCCAGATAAATCTACCCCACTATCAACTCCACGGCTCTTTCTCTCCCAATGCAGCACATTTTTCGGGATTGATTGAAGCATGCCATGTTGTCTCAAGCAACGATCCGGAAGGTGTCTTTCTGCCTTGTCAAAGCAAATTAACATTGTATTTGATCTGCCAAGAATCAAATTACTTTGAATACTTTCGGGTATTACTGTGCTATCAACATTCTTGTAAGGAAGCCAATCCACCTACATGTCAAACACCATAGCAACATTTAAGTTAAACTATAGGACACATTGAAGAGTAAAACAGAGATAAAAATAACAATAATAGAATTACTTCCCATATAATTTGCAAAAACTAAAGTACAGATACCGCAAACTTACATTGCAAGCCTTCAGGGAATCCAATGCATTACGATAAAAAATTAAGTCATTTTTTACTATCACAGCATTTTGTTTTCCCTTCCACCTAAGAACATATGGAAAGTGATCACGTGCTGGATCTTGTTTGAGCTTTGGTCGGCCAATATTCAAGTGATAATAACTCCAGCACTAAAATATTTGCAACCAATGTCAGTTTTTTAGCAACATAGCAGTAGTTCTGCAAATCAACCCATTCCATATCCATATTCCCTTTTCTTTCAAATATAGAAATTAAGCACACACTTTTGAAAGGGAGAAAAAAGAAATCAAGAAAAATTTGATTAACCTGTAGCAGCGTTAAACAACCACTGATGGTACTTTGAGATTTAAGTGAAGCCTTCCCAAGTGCTCTGTACAAAAATGCCAATGCTGCTGCACCCCATGCATACTTCCCAGCTTTGTCAAAATCCTCAAACAATGGGAGATACATAACGGGCACTTTGTTCCCAGTGGTTGTTGAGAAAATAGTGCTGCCTACCAAGTATAGAAGGTAAGCACGTGTATGATGCTCAACCTCTTCCATTGAAGCATCTTCAGGACATGGAGAAAAGTACTCTTTCAACCAGCTCAGTTTTACCATCCCACCACTCATATAACCGGATTCTGGCTCTTTACCCAGAAACCTCTCACACACCTTGTTGCATGAGGTATAGGTAACACCTAGAACTGGTTCACCATCAATTGGCAGTCCAAGCAGCAGTGCGACATCTTTAAGAGTTATTGTCATCTCTCCAACGGTCAAGTGAAAGGTATTTGTTTCTGTTCTCCACCTTTCAACTAGAGCAGAGATGAGCGGATTGTCAAGACTAATAGAAGGTATCTGTCTCAAGTACCTGAATCCAGCCTTGTCCACCAACTCTATTTGCTTTTTTGTGAGTTTCCATTCACTCAACTTTGAAGTGTGTTCATGACATCTAAGAGCACCACGTTCCTATGAATAAGAAAACACTTAAATGATGCTGACATTATAAATGAAAAAGATGTGAAAAGAAAAGTGCTGGGCAATTAACTGCACCTGCCCCTCCCAAACTGCTGAAGAGACATGCTTCTCTTGCTCATAGAGCACAGATTTATCAATTGGCCCAGGATCGGCCACATCAGGGTCTGTAACACGTACAGAACTGCCAATTGGTCCAAAGTTGTTTGCAGAGGAATCCATAAGTGCTCCTAAAAGCAACTGTTAGAATAAAGACAATATTATCTCCATTAACTCAGAGCACAATCTTTACATCAATGTGCATAATCAAGGTCAATGTTGCAGTAGAATTAAATTTCTCCTTCTCAATACAAACAGGAAAAAGAAAAGAAAAGAAAAAATAAAAATTATTACCCTTGAATTCAATTGATTAAAACCATAAACTGTATCTAAAATGAATTTTAATGCTTGTTGATGTTGTACAGAAAAGCTAGAGCTAAATTACTGCATCACATGTGGACAGTAGGAGTTTACCATCTGTTTCAATGAATTTCAAGCCGTATAAATAAATGAAATTTTAATCCAAACTTTGAAACACATTAATCCAAAGAATATTAACCAAGATAACGAAAATCTTCAGACGAAGGAATTGGTAAACACATACTTTCTGATTTTTAAGAAGAATTTGTTCTGTCTAACAGTAAGAATTGCACCAACAACTTTTTCGTCAGTTTTCTGTCAATTGATTCAGATATTTCAGCTAGAATTTCCATGAACGTAAATATTACTACATTTACATAAAGCAATTTAGAACTGGTTAACAACAGGCAAAGAAATATCTTTTCCTTTTCAAACGGAAGATATATATCGAACCCAGAAGCTGAAAGCGAAAGTAATATCTTTTTCCCCGGAGATTTTTTTTTTTTTTTTTCCGGGAAACAAACTGAGCCCTGAAAGCAGAATATAAAGAAACCCCACAAAAAAAAGAAGCAGGACAGTAGTTGAATGAAGAGTAAATAAAAATATCTATTTATACATACTGACCTCGAACCGAACTTGGAAAGAAGAGAAATATCAAAACGACGAACAGCCATAACTAGAAGCTGAAAGGAGAAAACCCTTAAAACGACGGTGTAGCACGCACATGCCCAGCTACAGTGAACTGCATTGCCACAATAACGGGATGTTAAATACAAATTTAACAATAACAAATTGACCGTTCAGCCCCCAACAACAAAAATCAGAATTTAATTATTATCTTTATGTGAACTGTCACCGTCAATTTTATGTTTGACAAAGCATGTCATTCTAATAATTTACTTTAAAAACAAAAAATCCGCAACTGAGAAAATTTACTGTATAAAGGAGTAGTGTACGTACTATTACTAAACTCTTAATTTATCGCTCATTTTTTTTTTAAAAAAAAAAATCCCAATTACTGAAAAAATTCAAAATCAATGAGGCAGGCAAGAAGGTAAAGCAGTGAATAAAAACGTAATTATATAATAATTTATATCCAAATACATTAATAATTAAATAACATGCAAAAGGCAATAAAAAAAAAAAAAGAAAAAAAGTAATAATATTTTGGCGAAACTCAGAAACAAATGTAATTCACATCACTCACAAACAAAAGAATTTCTCGATTATTCATACAATTTGACATCCTAATCTCACCTTCCTTGTCTCCATTTTCTGGATCCAACGATTTAAAAAAAAAAAAAAAAGGTCATTTACACGAGAAAAATTCAAATATAAATACAGTGGCCATTGCTTGATTTTCTTAGGAATGAAGTTATGGTGAGGAAATTACAAAAAAAAAAAAAAAAAAAAAAAAGACATCTCCCTTGAAAGAGTAAGAGAAGAAGGAAGAAGGTATGTGTTATTCTCCAGCTGCTAGAAACAAACAAATTGCACTCCCTCCAGTGGATCCATGCCGAAATTCATACAACATTGACCATTCCATAGATTACGAGAACATTCGGAGGAAATTGTTTGCATAAGCCATTGGCTTGACGTCAGGGTGAGGCTGCAAAGCAATTTCATCAAAGATGTGAAAACCAAAAAAATACAATACAATATAATACAAAATATGGTATAAAAACATTCCAAAAACCAGAAAACACTTACCACAGCTGCGAATGTAACAATATTTGACTTCAAATTGGGGGACTCAAAACGAATAAAAGCACCCTTGTTACCCATCTGCAATTTTCAACTTCGAAGCCCATGTTAGAAGAAAATTGCTACTACCAATATCCAAACAAGTTCTACATTTTATTAGGATTTCCAGTTTCGTGTTTGTAATCAATATTTCTTCCAGCCCCAGAACAGATGTCTTGCCAGAATAAAAAGTTAAGCTTTTTATAATAGGTGACACTTTCCCCTATGTAAATTGTTGTCAAAAAACAATTAACTTTGAATGTAGCAACAACCTATCAGCGACTTACAAACAGTACTTTATTCCATTGCACAAACAAAGCTGTTCAGAATCATCTCAAACAATCTAGTCTAGTCTGTATTAAGAAGCAAAAATTGTGATATGCCAAAATTTAACACTGTATAAATCATATGCAACTCAAACTGTCTACATGTAACTCAATTTGACAATTATGGGAAATAAAAAGCGCCAGTTCAGTAGAATATATCATTGCAATAATATATTGAGGATTAATACACAAAGAACACATCATTACTCAATCAAATTGAACATTTATATATCTCGGATTCCTGAATTGCTTCTAAATTAAATCAAAATGACTTCAATGAACTCCATCCAAACCACTTTAAATGTAGAAAGAAAAATCCTGGCAGTCGTAATTTAGTTACCTGATCACAGTAATTTGGTGCAGAAAATACAGTAATAAGTTTGCCATCATGCTCGATCTCATAACCTTCATCCTTTACTTCGTGTGATCGCACAATTAAATCTGTCAATTAAATTATGCATGTGAAGCCACTGACATGGAAACAATACAAGAATTGACAACAGTAGAAACTACCTAGGTTTTTTTTTTTTTTTTTTTTATTCCATTTTTTGATGTGAGAAATACCTAGATTGTTATCCTGCAGAAATCTTTTTGTTATGTCAGCACCGAAAGAAAGACCCACTCCTCTCTTGCTAGGACCTCTTCCTGGAAGAGGCTGTGGATCGCTCCATAGCAGTTCACACATCAATCCTAGTGAAAATTGGACAAGAAAATGTGAGACTTATAAAGTAAATTATGATGAATTAATAATAATAATCCAATAAAATACAGGGCACACCTTCCTCTGGAGGCTCGCAAAATCGATTAATTGCCCTAATGTCAGAGAGTTTCACCCCATCAACACTAAAAAGACCTCCATGTACTACAAAAACCTTCTTATTCAGTACATGAGCCAAAGGCAGACAACAGAAAACTTCCGCAAAGAGTTCCACAAATGTTTCGCTCAACTTGGAACGAACCTCGCCCTCAAAACCATAAATTTTGTTCATGCTCTTGCTCTCATGATTTCCTCTAGAAAGATATATAGCTGAAATTTTTCCAAAGAGATAAAAATCCAACATGAAAACGAAATTAATAGTTCAAAACACATTAAAAACCAGCAACAAAATCATGGAGGGGGTAAATTTCATTCACCCATAAATCACAATGAAGAAAGACGTGGCAGAATTTTATTTCAAGAAATCAAATGGGTAGAGAATAAAAGGCCATAAGCATAAAGCCACAAAAATGATAATGTGAAAGAAATCCTATCAGGTCCTGTTTACACATTGGTGTTATAGTGAGATTTGAATAAGCAGTAGCAAATGACACGGGTAAGAACAGACTCTATAAGTAAAATATGAGTGGCCAACAGCTCTAACCTATAATAACAATATGGAGAAACTATAATTTTATAAGAAGAAATCCTCAATTAATATCTCATACTCACTGGATGCCATTGTAATTACAAAACTCTTACAAAGAAGGCTGAGACAAAATATTGCAAGCAAAAGAAACAAAGATGGTTCACCTGATGGACACATGCACTTAAAAGCAAATAATGTGAGGATGACCTCCAGGGAAAATGATCCCCTATCCACAAAGTCGCCATTGAAAAGGTATGGATTCTCTTCAGATGGAAGCCCGTTAAGCTCAAAAATATTCAACAAATCATAGAACTGCAAGCATCACAAGCATATATATTGAAAAGTATGAATGCTTAGAAGTAGGAAACAGGATAATGACAACCAATGCACGACTTGAAGCAAGAAGACAGTTATCAGGGAGTGTTAGCAACATGACCAAACCTGTATAGCTAGAATGAGGAAACAAGATCCCAGTACACTTTCTAATAAGATGCAGAGGGAGCAATCACTTCAAAGTTTAAAGCAGCAGAAGCTGATAATGACTATATTTCAGAACTATCACATGAGAGCAGAGATGCAAAAGGCAGGGAAGACTACAAAGGACAGGTATCACTTTTACATTTTAACTAATTTTGGATAGGGCTACATGCAACACTTAGACCAATCAAGGATATCAATACATCGACAAATTGTTCTATAACCAAATAAGCAAAAGGTAGATGCAGAATACCATTCTTCACAAATGACCTTTCTGGATTGTCATTTTTGTCAGTATTATTATCATTTTCAAAGTTCAAGTAAAATCATATGATTATTTTAGTATTTAAGAATTACTAAGCAAGCAAATTACCTGACCATGTACATCACCACAGACGGTAAAATGATTGCCATTAGGAATATCTATATCAACAAGAGAAGGCAGAGCTCGTAACATTTTCCTCAATTGTAAGACAATCTGGAAAGCATATCTACAACCATGGCAGCATTATTCAAAGGGAAAATATCAGACAGGTATCATTTCATGACATAAATTCACAACTACCTGTGCTTGTTAACATACCGTTTGTGTAAGCACTTCTGATTCTTGAAATCATCCATCATTTTCTTAACAAAATCCAAAGTAATAACATCACCCTCTATCCTTGCACCAGAATATTGTGGCTCCACCTCTAGAATGACACAAAATTGCAATAACATTAATAAATAAGGATCAAACTTCTAATGAAATGCTTCCGACATCCATGAAATGAAATACAACCAGAGCTAAAGAAAAGAAAATGAGGACAATCAACAAATCCCTGCATGAATGAGTCTCAAGCATGGAAACATAACACCAAGGCCATTCTCTGTGTAAGAAAATCATCAGCTGAAAGAAAAGAATTTCCAGATCTTACTTCATCAAATTCAATTAAAGAATAATCTAAGTTTACAAAGGCATGTCACTAAGTCATCTAAGAACAAAAGAACATGCAAAGTGAAAAATTCTATCGATTAAGTGCGAAATATTTTGGGAGAAAATTCCTTCAGATGGAAAATGTGCCCAATTTCTGCATTCTAAAATAAATTAACTAGCTTTAAAAGGGTTTTCAGGTTTTTGAGATTATAAAAGTGGGTTGCGACACCAGTTCCATAATTTATTTACTCTGGCTCAAACCTAGCTCAAGTTTTCGACTCTTTGTAAAGACACCACTACCACTGCAGCCACCCCACCAATAAGCCCCTAGAACCATCAGCACTGCCACCACAATCCCTGCCACTGTTGTGGCTACTGCTGACCCCACCATCACCACCACTGCTGCCACAACTGTTGCTGTCGCTGCCACTATGGCCACTTGGGTGGACACAGATGATGAACTGGGACTCATCCCTATTATGTACAATATTTTAAAATTAATATAATTAATACTTATCAATATTAAGTAATGCATTACAAATGGAAATGAAGATGTTTAAATGTTTCCTTATAATTGACCTCCCAAAGCAATTTCACTCACTTACCCGCAGAACATCCACCAGATGCTTATATATGTTATGGAGTTTCCAGTTCATACAATTATTTATGCATGTACACCATGCATAATTCTTTTACTACAAAAAATCATTCATATGATAATCCAGAAATTGAAATAGAAAAGAAAAAAGGGAGGTTTGTGATGATTTTTCTATCTTTTACACAAGGTAATCTAGTATCCTTATGCACAAGGATAATCAATGCGGTTGTTGTGGTTGGACTATATTATGGATTCTAACCACATTGGGCCCTAGGGCCCTCTTATCTCTTCCTTCTTTGCACTCACGTTGTGAAAAAAAAAAAAATGTCGACTATTGGGAATACTACATTTAAAATCTTTAAAACCCTTAAAAAGGCTACTCCATTTTGACACAAGACCCGTGCCCAAGTACCATAGCTTTGCGTCAGCTATCCCCATCATGATTTTCCTACTTCCTAAGAGAAGGGTCCTTCCAAAAAGGGAAGGTTGTGGGCGAGGAGGGATTTGAACCCCCAACACCATGGTTCGTAGCCACATTCTCTAATCCTCAGGGCTAAAAAGACCCTGTAGTCTCCACTAGATTTGTTCCCAGAAGAACTTCAAAGAAAATGGAAACTTTCCTTTCCTCAACCATTTCGGGTTAAGAAGATGGGAAAGCACCTTTCTCTCTTAAGAACACAGTGCATTTCAAGGTGTGAAATGGGAGAGAAGGGATTTCATAATTGGGGTTTTGAATAAGATAACCTTTTCAGTTTTCATTTTTAATGTTCAATTAATTCAAGGGCTATGACATGAATTATTTTGATTCTTTTCCGAAACTATTTCAGTACATTGCCCTCAACATGCATGGATATTTTTCACTTTTCTATCACAATTTCGAATATGGCTGGTATATTCTTATCTTCTTTTCTAGACCTTTGGACTTTGTAATAACCGTTTGGCTGCGCCAATAAAAAAGAGAATGAGGACTTCAAGTTTATCCAACTTGGAAACCAAGTGAATATATCTTTTGCTTCTGCACCATTATATGAATCATGACACAAGACATGCTACACTCCAAGTAAACTACACTTGAGATGCATCAGTATTTACTAACTTCAATGACAAGCTATAAACTATCTATCAAACAAAATTCACAACTATACCACATCTTTACATAGCGATTTCAAAGTAAAAGAACTTGGCTAAGTATAAAAACTTAAAGGCAGAGATCATTTACTGAGTTCATGGCCATAGAAAGGTCGAACATTTATAAATTAACAAGTGATAAGGAAAGAGATCATGGGAAAAAAAAAATTTAGAATCATTCCACATTGCACCAGTAATGACACCCAGTATAGAGAATAACACTAATCCCTACCAAAGGGTATAAGATGTCCATATAGTCTAATTATCATATTTTCTTTGCTTGAACCTCCTATTGCATGCAGCATACGCTACCGACTTCACATAAAATTCATTTTTCATATTCTCTTTTTTTTTTTTTCATCCAAACAACCATGAGAAAAAATTATCAAAATCATACAGCAATGATGAACTACACAGCAATATTGAGATGCCAGTTCTGCAAGCTAAGACATCTTGACATTTCATAATTCAAAAAGTACAGCAAATTGACCAGAAGATCTCATGAAGGTAACAGAAAAGAAGTAACTGGAAAGGAAAAATAATACCTATAGAATGATAATCAATGGAATCAGCTATTAAACGCCTTTCTGACTCAGGGACAGCGATTGCTTCTTCAAATTTTAGTTTCTTTACTGCTTTTTCACATTCCTTAACTTTCTTGGCAGCATCAGGATCATTTGGGCAAAGTTTCTTGACCTAAGTTTGGATATATGGGGAAAAAATAGCAATATCTATCAGCACATTAGAAGTAATATTTGCTCCAAACACAGGAACAATGAGTTTGCTGTTAATCATCAGATGGGAAAATTCATAGTCATTGAAATAAAAACAAACGAACAAAAAAAAATTTGTGAAAGTTTCAGTTCTTAGAAAACATAGATTGCACTTATCAGAACTTTATCTCCTTCTTTCTATGTGACTATCCTATAATCTGAAGAGTTATAATATCCTGGGGAACACAATATTATGCAGTGGCTTTACCAGATGTCTGTCAACTGTACATTCTCAGACCACAGAATTATCTTTAAACTAGAAAAAAAGGTCATTACTTCACCATCATGACAGAGATATAATGAGAAAACAATGATGCCACATTAGTATATGATGAATATTCTTTATAACCAAACCTACTTGTTCCAAAATTGATTTTTATGGCTGAAACTACCCCAAAAATCAAGTTCTCAGACTGGACAGTTGATTTGCAACAGGGGGAACAATAGCTAGCTTTTTCACTTACTCTTCACTATTTCCCAATCATTTTCTTTGGATGGTCTTTATGAAAACTAGCTACAATTGAGTGTTCTGCTACAGCAGAAACTGGAATAAATTTTTTCCTTTCTAACCATTTAGTTGCTGTTCGATCAACCTATCTCCTCACGAATGTTAGCAAATTCAAGTTTACAAGAGTTCCATAAAACCTGGGATTCCTATTGTTTTCTTCTAACTTCTAACATTGAAGCATATATATTAAGTACAACAAGAGCCTTCATTTGTAACTTCTTAAATGTGCAGGCATCCTAGCTCAAGGAAAGCACAGTCCTTGAGACATTTTGGTGAACAACCACCTTATCTTTGCTTCCATGATTTATTTTACAGCTGCTTTACACAAGAGTGGGACAAAGACATCCGTGCATCACAGAAAAGTGATGTATGCACCTTTTCACCACAGGCTCAAATATTACTAAGGAGTTAGTAAGAAGTTAACACAAGATAAGAGAACTGATAATTCTCTTGCTACATAACTGCATACAGAAAGAGTTGTCTTTCTTGATGGTCCAGGCAAAGTTTGAAGAATTTAACTCAAAGGTATATAGCCAAACTTACACAAGCAAATCAATCATGCATGCATCGTATAGTTCAGAAGCTCAATCACTCAAAAAAAAAAAAAAAAAATCAATAAGTAGAAATAAATGCCCATAATTCACATAGTGATTGTCTTGATGAAATTAGTACCTGTTGGAAATCCTTTAATGCGTCCTTAAACTTCCCCATGGCAAGATAAGCAGCACCTCGCCTGTAATAACCCTGTATTCAAAAAACTCTAAGAAAATTTAAAAGAATTATAAACACAGGAATTATAAAGATTTAACATGCAAACCATGCCTTCGAGTATTTTGGATCAATTTCAATAGCCTTTGAAGCATCCTGTATAGCACTACCGTACTCCTCCAGCTTAGTATGGGCAAATGCACGGTTGGCCCAATACACAGCATTCTGACTATTTATTTCAATTGCTTGTGAATATAAATCAATAGCTTGGGCATATTTGTGGGCTGAAAAGTAATCTGACAGAATTAGCACAACTGAACATGCAGAGAACAGGAACATAGCGGTGGCAAATGGTTCTTAACCAAAGGACATTACTTAAATTACCTCAAGTGATTAAAGATGGGGAAAAAAATGATAATAGACAACTAGAAAAACAGCTAAAAATGACATTGATGAAACATCTGATCAAAAAAATGATTTTAAATCATAAGCCATTTCCTTCAACAAATCCTATATCACTTTACTTTAATTGAATATAAAAGATAAACCAGTACCTTTAAATGCTTCATTAGCAAGGACTTTGAGTTCTTCAGCTCTGGAAACACTTGAATTTTCAGCTTCCATATCGAACATAACCGTTATTACCTTTCACAAGTTGAAGTCAGGTTCAAAGTTAGAAAAAAATAGATATCATAATTACAATCTTGTCCC
Source organism: Khaya senegalensis (assembly GCA_032402905.1). Lineage (NCBI taxonomy): Eukaryota > Viridiplantae > Streptophyta > Magnoliopsida > Sapindales > Meliaceae > Khaya > Khaya senegalensis. The sequence continues at coordinate 11,857,821 of CP135542.1, read as the reverse complement.
ACTATACACTGTTCCCCCGGATCCAAAATAGAATACATCAACCAATTACGTTGCTTTTCTCCATAGAACATGAAGCACATCAATGAAAATTTACAATCAGAAGCAAAATACATCAGACGCCTGCCCATGTGACAGCGAGAATTCCACAGGATAGCAAACCAATAAAGTTTCTCAACAAGAAACCCACGACTGAATTTCAAGTTCCTATCCAGCATAAAACTTTACTTATCTGTACAAGTGCATATATCCCTCCCAAACTAATAAACAAATCGTTGAACAACCATAAGTAGTCCAGAAGAAATTGAAGCTGTTGCATTCAGCTTAGAAACTAACAATTGAACTAAATAAACAAAACAATTAATAGTTCAAGGTTGGATAAAGTATAAACCGTTTCGAAATTCTAAAAAACACATACAGATTGCAATCGACTACCAATAACTCAAACACCTTCCAAGACCCCCCCGAGCCCCAAAAAATAATAATAATAAGCTAGTGTTTAAAACCATTGCCTGCAGAAATTGTAAAATTAACAGAAAGAAACAAAAGTTAAATGCAAAGGCAAATAACATCTCAGCGTAAGTTAACGGAAACCAATTTCTGGGGTAGAAAGAATTACTAATGTTAAAGAGTTTAGTTAAGGTGGGTTGTGTAGGAGAGTAGAAAGCACCTGAGGCTGTTCAATCTTTTGAGTAAGAGAGAAACAGAAAGCAGAAGTAATTAAGCGCGAAACAGACAGAGAAACCCTAGATTAGTGTAATCTAACGGAGTTGTTGTTGTTGTTGTTATTATTGCATGTGAAGTAATTTGGATTTATTAGGTCGTTAATAAAACCAATCGGTCGGTTGTAGCTGCGCGAAGGACAAATCTAGAGAAGGAGAAGGAGAAGGAGAAGGAGAGTCTCTTACTTCTCGACTTTTTCTTTACTCTTAATAAATAATCAATTGTATTTCTTGTTTTGCTGAAAATAAAATTAAAAAAAAAAATGCATAAATTTGTTCTATATATTTGTCTGTCATCGTTTCCAATTTCTAATTTTCGGATGCACGCAGAGATATAGTAGCCATTAACCCAAGATTATTTCTTGAAAGAGGGCACTCTAATCAAGTAAATGTCCAAGTTAATTAAAACTGAAATGCATAATTTTAAAATCACCAAATTCAATTAACATTTTTAAATTTAAATACTAAAATAAAAAATTTTTTAAGAAATTGATTGAGAGGTCACATTCTATAATATATCAAAAAATTATATATATATATATATATATTCATTGGTAGGTCACATTCTATGATATATCTAAAAAAAATTTATATATATATATATATATATTCATTGGTATTGTGTTTGCAAGCAGGAAGTAGGGAATAATAAAATATTCAATTAGTGCATAATTTACAACTTTAAATTTGGTGGAAACGAAACAAGCACGAGCAAAACGGTTATGGGATTGTCACGTTGGCTGAAGCAGCAGTAGGAATAGAAAACCGGGATGGCTGAAGCTGAAGGTTTTTCCTAGCTAATAATAGTATTATGATTATGGTATTCTTCCTGTACATGCTTGTGTCATGGAGTGGCATTAGTCTCGGCATTGGTTTGGTGAAAGTGACATCTAAACGAGCCTGCATGGCTAGTTGGTGTGCAAATGCAACTTTTTTTTCTTCTGTTTATTGTTGTTGCATTTGCACACCAACTAGCCATGCAGGCTCGTTTAGATGTCACTTTCACCAAACCAATGCCGAGACTAATGCTACTCCATGACACTGTTTATTGTTGTTGCATTTGCTTTGCTTTCCGTAGATGTCATACACTTATTATTTTCACTTTTACTTGCAATATTATCATTATTATTATTCGTCTTTGGCATTGCCTTGCATATTTCCTCTCATTCCTTCCTTGCCCCGACTCTCATTCATTGTAAAACAAATGAATGAAATAGATAACAAATATGTGAAGGATGATTCAAAATTCACAATCAAATTGAAAAGTGTTAAGTGGATTTCTTTGCTACTATGAAGTTAATGCAAAGCTGTAAGTGATTGCTGAACTGGCAGGAAAGGAATATAGCTGTGCTGGAAGAGTTAGTTAGTTGGTTAATTATCTTTAAAGAATTGATTGATTAATTGTGATAACTAATTGTAATTGATTGCAAGATAACAGATATAAAATAAGAAAATAAGCTGAGAAAGAAGAGGGGGTCTTAAAGAGGAAAAGTAAACAACTGAAAAAAAAAAAAAAAAAGAGTGTAAAGAGAGGATATGATTCTTGTTTTTTTCTATAACATTCACTTCTAAAATTGAAATAAGATTCCATCTGAGTTCCTAAATTTTATATTGTTCTTTCATTCTATTTTTGGTTATCTAGTGTATAATAATCTTAAGTGCTTCAATATAAAGATTCGATTGTTTCTCTATAAATGGTATCAAAGTTCAAAAGATCATAATCATATTATCTATAAAATTCTTAATCAAGAATTTTATTAGGGACAACGACTTTAATCTTTGAAATATGAAGATGAAGGCATTCTTAGTTCATGGAGGCCTAGAAAAGGTACTTGTTAAAGAAGATAAAGATGTTTGAACAATTGAAAAAGTATGAGGAAAAAGAAATCATAAAGAAGGCTTATAGTGCTCTTGTGTTTTTTTTATGGGATAGAGTTCTAAGGGAGGTTTCAAAATAAAAAGCAGCTCTTGAAATTTAGAACAAATTAGAATATAAATATATGACAAAATCTTTAACACATGGACTCTATCAAAAAAAGAGACTATACTCTTTTAGTTTGAAAGAAGGAGGATCAATTATAAAGCATCTAGATGAATTCAATCAAATTGTGCTTTATCTTGAAACTGTTGACATTAAAATTGATGATGAAAATAAAGCATTAATAATTCTTATTTCCTTGCTAAAGTTTTATGAGCTTTTATTGATAAACTACTTTGTGGAATGGATTCATTTTCCATGGACGATGTCAAATATACTTTTAACTTTAAAGAGTTAAATAAGATATTAGAAGGAAGGACTTAAAGTATGATAAAAGCTTGCATGCTCGAGGCAAATCTGACAATAGATATTCAAAGGGGAAGAAGAATGCAAGTAGATTTATGCCAAAAAACAATAAACTTAAATGTTTTTACTGTCACAAGAAAGGGCATTTTAAGAGAGATTACTCTAAAAAAAAAAAGACCCAAAAAAAGGATAAACAACCATTCAATTAAGGAGATGTTGTTGTAGTTTCAAATAAAGACTTTAAATTTGTATTAATGCTTACAATCTTAGTAAATCATTATGAAAAAAAATGGATTCTGGACTTAGGTTGTTTTTTTCATGTGACCTCAAATAAATCTTTATTTTCTTATTTAAAATTGAAAAAAGGAGAGAAAGTTTTGCTAAGAAATTATTTGGTTTGTAATGTTAAAGGAATTGGTAGTATAAGAATAAAGATAAATGATAAGAATGTCATAGAATTAAAAAATGTTAGGCTTATTCCAAAATTGAAAAAAACTTAAATTTTAGGTATACTTGATATGAGTAGTTATTCCTTTAAAGTTGAATATAGAATCTTAAAGGTGACAAAGAGATCATTGGTAATATTAAAAGATGTAAGAAAAAATGGATTGTATATCTTGGAAGGCATTAAAACAATAATATATGTTGACCTAATAGCAAAAAAAAATAAAAATAAAATAATACTGTGGCATCTTAAACTGTGACACTTAGGTGAAAAAATTTGAATAAAACTTAAAAAGTAACGTTTATTGGAAAAAGTAACCAATAACATAATTGAAGCTTATGAACATTGTGCTTTATAAAAGCATTATAAAGTCAAGTTTAGGGTAAAAATGCACACTACTCAGCATGTTTTTGAGTATATTTCTTCAGATTTATGAAGGTTATCACATATTGCATCTCTTGGAAGGTCAAGATATTTCCTTACTATCTTAGATGATTATTTAAGGAAAACTTAGGTTTATGTTCTGAAAAGCAAAAATCAAGTATTTGATTGCTTTAAGAACTTAAAAGTCTTAGTTAATAATTAGAATAATAAAAAGGTTAAAACACTTAAAACAAATAATGGGATGAAATTTTGTAGTGAAAAATTTGATAATTTTTGCAAAACTTGTAGAATCAAAAGACATAGAATTGTGAGATTTACCTTACAACAAAATAGATTTAGAACACTAGTTGAAAAGACTATATGGATGCTCTTAAATTCTGAACTTTTTAAGTATTTTTGGGCAAAAGCTATATAAATAGCAACTTATATATTAAACAAGAGTTCATCATTTGCATTAAACTTTAAAACACATGAGGAAGTTTAAACTAGTAAACCTCCTAACCTGAATCATCTAAGGGTATTCAATTGCACTATTTTTACTCACATCAAACAAGGAAAATTGGATCCTAGGGTAATTAAGAAAATTTTTGTAGGATACTCTGAAGGAATAAAGGGATGTACAATATAATGTCATAGTGAAAAGGCTGAAAAATATGTAATAAGCAGAGATGTTGTTTTTCATGAGAATGAAATACTTGTAAAAGACGCAAAAAGTGAAGAAACTCTAGCTTCAGACTCAGAAGTTTTAAATAAGGTCAGTTTGAGGTGGAACTTGATAATGATGAAAAACAAAATTTTAAAACAATGCACTCAGATATCATATCAGTTCCTAGTTCAAGTAGCCAATAAGAGTACAGTTTAGTAAAAGACAAAGAAAAAAGGAAGGTAAAACCATCAACTAGATTTGATTATATAGATTTAATAGTATATGCTTTGCATACTGTTGAGGATGTTAACAATGATGACCAAAGGAGGCATTGAAAAGGCCTAATTCTCAAAGGTGGCTAGAAGCCATGAATGAAGAAATGACTTCCTTAAAGAAGAATAGCACTGAAAACTTATTTTGAAATTAGAAAATAGGAAAGTCATAGACTGAAATGGATATTCAAAAAGAAATAAGATGTCTCTAAGGCAAGATCTGTGAGGCATAAAGTAAAGTTTGTTACAAAATGATTTACACAAAGAGAATGTGTGGATTTTAATGAGGTTTTCTTCCTAGTTGTTAGGCATACGTCCATCATAATCATGCTTACTTTGGTGTCTATTTTTGACATGGAATTGGAGCAATTAGATGTAAAATAGCCTTTTTGCATGGATATCTGGATAAAGAGATCTACATGGATCAAGCAGGGGGGTTTAGGATATCTGAAAAAGAAAATCATGTGTACTTATTAAGAAAATTATTATATGGACTCAAACAATCTTTAAGGTGAAACTTGAAATTTGATGAATTTATGATTCAAAATTAACACCAAAAAAGGCCTATATAATAGCTGTGTGTATTTTAAAAGTGATTTTTAGGAGGACATGATATACTTGTTGATATATATGGATGATATGTTGATGGCAAGCAAGAACAAGATGAAAATTGAAAAACTTAAGTTACAATTAAGTGACATTTTTAAAATGAAAGATTTTGGTCCTGCAAAGAAGATTTTAAGGATTGAAATATCAAGGAAAAGGAATAATAGAAGGCTGAGTTTATCATAAGAATAATATCTCATAAAGGCACTGCGAAGATTTAAGATGGTGGATGCTAAATTAGTTAGCACTCCCTTAATAGCATATTTTAAATTGTCAAGTGATCAAACACCGATAGATGAAAATGAAGTTAAGTATTTGACTTTTAGATGTTATGCTAGTTTGGTATACTGTTTAATATATGCCATGGTTAAAAAATTAAATTTTTAACAGATAGAATTAACATAGAATATAAGTCTAAATTTTAGATCATGGTTATTATTTTTTTATATTTTTTTTTACTCTTATTTTAAAAAGAAAAAGAAAAGAAAAATAAAAATTTGGTTGAAAAAGGAAAAGTAAAGGTAAAGGAAGAAAGGGATGATAACAATGTTTCAAGTGAGAATGGGAGACCAAAAGGAAAAATGTATCCCCCGGTCATGTAATATAATGTAATGTAATTCATTTTAATTTTAATACCTTACTGATTAAATTCAAAATTTATCCCCCCTTCTCTTGACCAATTAATTAAAGTAGATCACATGATCTGCTGCATCTGCATTATGTCTCAATCAATTGGGTCATCTGATCTGATGTTTGTCTCAGAAACAATACTAACGCCGTTGCTGTTATAATCCATTTTCAATTGCTGAAACCTCATTGGAAGTGTCATTGTAAAATGATATGGAAAGTTTGCCATCACCATGGCATGATATATATAACAACAGCAACAAGTCTATTCGGCTGATCATATTCATAATTTCCAACATTAAATATTAATGTTATATATGTACACAATAGTCCTGTTAAAGTTTAATAAGCTCAGCCCTTCAGATTCAGATTCTTGCTTGGCACTTGACAGCATGCACAGGGCGGCAGCGTCGTTCACAAAAGACAAGGCGGCAGCAAGCAGCTTGAGAAGAAACCAACAACTCCCTTCTGCACGCCACGCCCCCAAGACAAAACCAAAAACAACTCAATTTTCTTGGACTTAATTAACAGCATGCTTTGCTGCTTAATTAATAATTCATAATTTATATATGATTATATACCTTCTTGCTTTTTGAGTAAAGGAGATGCGGTGAAATCATGTACAGGTCTTTATCTATAGGTTTAGGTTTAGGTGTTGGCCTACTGCTGGCAATCGGAGTACTTGGGCTCGCACTGGCAGCTGCTTCCATCTCCTCACTCACCTTCCAACTTTGCTCTTTTGCATCATCTTTGCCGTGATTCTGACGGGCTTTTCTCTACAGTTTTAGTCATGCATTGCATCCAATTAAAAAGATTAATTCAACTTCATCGTCACCATATATACATACGTACACAGCTATCTCTACCAGTCTACCTCTTTTCATACATACACCTTTATTGCAATTCCTACTTTATACATTGGTTGAGAAAGCAAATTTCAGCTGACAAAAGCTAAAGGTGCATTTGCTGTTAGTTAATGTTTGCATGCATGGCTTGTTGGTTTATCCATTGCTTAATTTAATGGAAATGGACCTTCCTTTCGTGCATCTTTAATTATTGCCCTCTCTTTCAGGGAATTTATGAAAGCTAGCTAATTAGCTAAAATCTAATTAAGATGGAAAAACAATAACGCAAATACGAGAGTAAATTTTGCTTCAAAAATAAGTGGGAAGTTCACAGCAAAATAATGGTTTGGGTTAAGGGATCAAGCTCACCCTTCTGCGAGGAACAGCAATCATGGCTGGAGTGACAACATCGTTCTCATACAAATCACCAGCAACATACAAATCACGATCTTCAGAATAACTGTTACGAAGCAACCCATCTTGTCTTGCTGTTTCAAAACATTGTGTGAATGGCAAATCACTGTTCCAGTCCCAGCTACCAAAAGCTGGTACATGATTACTATTGTAATGACAATCCTACACCACAAGAAGAACAAATTAAACTATATTAATTAAAATGTTCCTGCATGTCTAAGTCTAACAAATAATAACAAATCAAAGAAGAAGAACAAGAAGATACTTACTTCCATTGGCGTGGATCAGGCTGACTTGGGAGATTGACTAGCGCTTCTGAAAATGTGTCTCTCTTTCTCTAGCTCTTAACGGTGTTCTGCTGGCAAGCGTGGGCTGCTCTAGCGATTTAAAAAGAGTTGAGAAGAGAGAGCGGCGAACAGAATAGAGTAAAGTAAGCGCATGGGGATCCAAAGCAGAAACCCAAATAACGAAGTAGGAGACAGAAAGACAATAAGGTAAGGCATGGTAAGGAAGAAAGAGATAAGAGGCAAGGCTGCTTTTGTTTTTGAGTTTTTTTAACATTCTCCACTTTCTTTTCTTTCTATCAGGAGGATTCGGGAGCGAATGAAATAAATCTTCTGCTTTGCTCTGTTTGTCTTCGTGATCAAATGCATATTCCAATGCATTCATGATAATAAAGAAAAAAATTAGAGAGAGAGAGAGAGAGAGAGAGACAGACAGACAGACAGAGGTAGGATTTTCATTTTCTTCTTTATTGGTTATCCAATCTGCTAGCAAGAAAGCAAGCAAAAGCCGGAGCGTGATGAACGTGTTACAACTTTGTGCTCCGTGCAATTTGCCACAGAATACAGGACTTCTTCCACTACTCCCATCCCATGATATATTTCAAAAGTAGATTTAAAATTAATTGCCTGACTTATTAAATTTAATTTTAATTTTGGGAAGCACAAGTAGTCATCAGTTTCTATATTATTACCAAGGCTAGGATAGCTTCTAGTTCAGTAGGCTTTCAGTCTTAAAAGTTCAGTCTTGCAAACGATGCATCAAACAAAGCACAAGAAAAGAGAGAGAGAAACTAATCAAAGCATTTCTTGTTTTTATTAAAATATATTTGCAGTTGATGTTCTTGTAAAGGATAAAGGCGCGCAGGAAAGGCGTGTGAGCTCAATTTGCTTCTTTAATTCAGCTCACAACTGTTTCTCATTTCGGAATATGATTTGATTTTTCAATGAGTATGCCGATGTTAATATGTGTGTGTGTATGCGCGCGTGTGCGCATGTGTGTGTGGATTTGTGGACGTAGAAACGTGAAATCTTCTCATTTTAATTTGCTTAGGAATACATAACTTTTCAATAACAAATAAAAAAGAAAACTATGGACGGACCCATAATCATATCGTAAGTCATTAATTAATTAGGGCGGAGTAGTTCTTTTTTATTTTTATTTTTCCTCTCTGTTGTCAATTGTCATGGTGATTCTTCCAGGATGTGTATCTGTTTATACATTTTCTAAAAACCAGCGCAAGAAAGTGGAAAGAAAAGAGCAAGGCTACAAATAGGTGCACTGCCAGCGCCAGACACATGATACGTGCTCTGTTGATAAACTATAATGATTATTATTACCAAAACCTGTAATAAAATTGATCAGACAGAAACACAGACAGAGAGGGATAGTGTTGCATGCAAGTTTTGTTTTGTTTTGTTTTTGTATTGCTTAAGCAAGTTGGTGGACTAGGCTTCTTCATAAGTAAACGTAGCATTATTAATAGCATGATCATCCTATTCCGTTGCAGTAGCAGCATCTTCAATATTAATCAGTGATGACGATTCTGGATTTTTCCTCTTTAATTTCAGTCTCTACGTCGTCGTCGTCATCTTCTTAACTTCTTCATTGTCATACACGACAACTTCTTCTTCTTCTTCTTCTTCTTCTTCTTGAGTACTAGTTGTTGGTGCGGATGCCTTTCCTTCAACAATAGGAATGTCCTCAATAGTTTCTTCTCCTAATTCGTGGTAATTCACCTCATTATCATAATCGGCTTCTGTTTCAACCTGAATAGTATATACGCATATATAACATTAGTCACATTCATTGCGTAATAATTATTAATTAGCATGGACGCATGCTTGAAATGAATCACAAATCATGTTAAAAGAATGAAATTGGTGTCCAAACGCGTATAATTAACTAGAAATTTCAATTAATTAACCAACATCTAGCTAGGACTCCATGAGCAATATCAGAAATTAATTAAGTTGGAAGAAAGAGAGCAAATACCTTTCCTTTGTTTGTGTGGATGCCATGGTGAAGGACAGGTAGCAGCAGCAAGCAGAGCTAGCTACGAGATGGGAATATAATATGATAGATGATTTGGAATAAATGACAAAGGGTGTCAGGGCCCGTATGTGTGTATGTGTGCGCACAGGCATGTGTATTTTCTACTTGCTGATTCTTTTAATTGGATCATACTGCATAATAAACTGAATTGGCAGGCATTTGCATATTATCAGCAACATAGAATCATGCCAAGTCGAGATGAGAAAGGAAAGCATATGTAAGGGTAAGTAATCTATGCGAAGAAATATATCCTCGATCCATTTGGAATGGAAAGGAATGCTTTAATGACTTCGAAGAAGGAATAACCACTTCTATCTAGTAAACAAGCCAGAAATCTAGAGGACTTGCATAATTATATTTATCATCAGGTATTGAGTGTTTGATCAGCTGATAATAAATAAAAATTATATGCAAAAGCTAAGCAGTGGATATTGGAAAACAACCCTTTTAAGGTTCTTTCATCTCTCTTCCTTTCTCTGCTTGTCATTTATCAAGAAAGAATATCTAACGCACGTACGTAACACTCTCATAAAACATAGGTTTAACAACATTTACTTGCGAGCGCAACGCACCAGTATCCATTGCCCGCTTCCCAAAAGACAACCCTAGCCCACATTCAGACTCTTGCCTTACCCACTCTCAGTCTGGCAGATTGCATTGTTTTGTTTGGGTACCAAGCCCTCGTCGGATGAACCCATGCTATGATGGCTCGTATCATAATACGCTTTTGGGCCTTCTTTTCCAATGTCACGCCTCTCGGTCAGACTCCACTCCTGCTGCTTCCTATTTTGGCAAAGCTACATCATTATTTAAGACTAATCATTCATATATTTCATTTAACAGTCTCTTATTTTAGCCTTTTCTTTTACAGATTATTCCTAATTGTTGAAGGTTAGATGTCTGTTACCCTAAACTCTAAGCCCCTTCCTGTATGCGCGCGCGCACTATGTGCTGATAAATTTGATGATCTAAAACTTTAGACTCTGCTGCCCAACAAATCCTTAACACACACAAAGCGAGCATTAGAAGAAAAGATGAAACTCGGACACTTGCTCCTAGCCATTCAAGAAAATATTGTCCCCTTGGCAACTATCAAGAAAGTAACAAGTTGTACACGATGTAAAATATGTCAAGAACTGCAAATTATAACGGATGATGGCACGAGGACGCTCTATGGCTTGTCAGAAAATAACGAAGGCAGGAAGTTGCGTGAATGACGAATTAGATTTTGAGACATTTCATAGCTCACAGACCAAGCTTCAACTTTTCATTGCATCGGACAACAACTAATCAATTCAATTCACATCACAATGATAGTTGAATTCATTGCATCAGTAAAGCACGGAGGCATCCCACTCCACGAACCCCCTTTTCAAAGGAAACCAGACTACAACGAAACGAGCACAACACAAACTTTTAAGCAAAAAGCCAAGATAAAGAAAAGGCACCGCCATTCATCAAAACATTTAAGACTCCTACGCCATTCGCCTTGCGGGCAGCAGAATCGAGAGCCCTATGGCTGAGGCGTAGCTAGGTAGCTTTGCCCATTATGAATTCAAATATTTCCTCCTATTAAAGCAAACTCCATGTCCATTCTTTTAGAAAATAAGAATAATACCATGTCAGATACTAATTGAATGGCCTGCAATGCATCCACGTTAAAAAAGCAACCAGAATTTTCGTTAAAAGAAAAAACTCATGAGAAACACCCCCCCTCTTTCACACTCACATCAAAGGCCCACAGAAGAGACCCTCAACGTCTATTCAATCGACACATTGCCCATACTAATCTTGCTGTCCTATAATGTAGCAGAGCCGAGCAGACGCGTGTCGTCTTCTGACTCGCTATTCGCATCCGTATCTGTCATTACTAAACACTCCCCAAAGATCCCTTCCCATTCCTCAAAATGTTGAACCTATTTTAATATTAATAAATCATACTCGTAGACATTTTCCTTAAAAGAAAGAATGCACGATTTAACAAAATAATAAAAAGCAAGATGTTAACCTAACACGAGGCATAACAATAAACTACCACCCCATCCACAACCGCAGTATTTAAAAGTCCTTTCTACCCTCCACATCACTCCAAATTACCTAATCACCGACAGGTGCGAGTGAATAGAATCATGTTCCAAAATTGAAGATGATGATATTAATTAAGACTAGCAATGAGTTAATAACTGCCAGCTGTCAGTTCTTTTTCAAAATTAACTAAATCGTCCATCGTCATTACCATTAAACAGTGTCCTCAAAATATTCGAAACACCAAAGAGCCTACAACTATTCATTACCTAACCCACAGCATTAAAGACAAACAACAAAAGATAGTTATGATATGACAGTAGTTCAATATCAGGATCAGATAAGGTCACTATTATGCTTCCACCTCAACAACGCACTTCTTCACCGGGGAACAAATGAGCCAAGTAAAACCATACGGATCCTTCACCTTTCCCACGCGCCCACCATAACACGCGCCGTTGCCCTCAGAGATCTCGCCCTCGGCTGAAGCTCCAGCATTCACGGCCTTGGTTACGGCAGCTTCCACGTCCTCAGTCTCCAGACAAAGAACGCATCCGGTCCCCCCAGTCCTAGCCCTGGTAAAACCGTGGAAATACATCATCGAACTCAAACCAAACACGCCGTAACATATAAATCCAAAACAGAGAAACTAGTTAAAATAAGGTCCCAAGGCTGATAAAACGGGGGAGAATCAGATTCGAGAATAAAATTCAAGAGGCAGCGAATAACAGACAGCCAAAGAAGAATTTAATAAAGCCATTTTTACAGAAATAAAGCATTTCGAATGGAGTAGTTAATATAAAGCATGATTATTTGGATCTCTGAAAAAAAAATGAGCAAAAGGGAAGTCATTTCGAAGATTATTTAAATAGTATGAACTGTAGCAAAACATAAAGCAGGGTAGAAATAACCGCAGATTTAAGCACGAACACGTTCAAAGAAAACAGAGATGCCAAAACAAGGAGCATTTAAACCATACAGAAACAACAAGATCTGATCAAGCACATAACATGAAAAAGCAAAGATACATATATGTAGCGAGAGACGTACGAAGCAGCAGAATCATCAGCTAGGTCAGCAACAAGAAAGGTGAAGCCGGCAATCTCGAGTTGAGCGCAGGAGATGAGAGGTAGCTCCTGCTCAGCCTTGCGTTTGGTTTGCACGCTACGGCCGATCTCCACAGCACCAAACGCGGTCTTGTAGAACTGAACAGCATCATTAGCCTTTGGTGCTTCCACCAGCAGCTGCGGTTTCAGCCCCGTGAAGCTCGCGGAGGCAGCCAAGGCATCCGGTGCAGCTGCTTTCTCCGCTCCAGCTCCATTATGAACCTGCTGAACAGCTGCCATTGAGAAAGTTTTGGTGTTTCTTGCAAAATGAGAACTAACCCTATGAGAGAGAAAATGAAAGATTGGAAACAAGATCAGACCCAAGCGTGTTGAGGGGGATTTTATGGAAAAGGAGAAACGGAACCGCCAGGAACTATCGAGGGTAAAACGGATATTGTAAAAAATTTCTTAGTTTCTGATTACCCATTTTTACAGCAAAATTTACCAATGAAACCACTGTTTCCAAAGCTGGTTCCTGTACCAAAAATACCCTTGGGGTTGTCATTCACGCTCTCCAACCAACCATTACACACGTAACAAATGCATGATCGACAAAGACGAAGTTGCCCATACTGTAGCACATATTTATTTTGGCATTAATAGCGCTGACTTAATAATTTAAAAATAACAACAACTACAAATAATTTAAAAATTCAGAAATTAAAAAATAAAAATAAAAAGCAAAGGCTGCAGACTGCAAATAGTGTATTCAAGTAAACTGACACAATGCCTGCCTGTTTGTTCGCTGCTGCATTTGGCAAATAAAACAATAAATATTGAACTATATTTTGATAATTGGGAATGTTCTTCTAGGTTTGGCCTTGTTATTTGGGGACTTCTTTCCATTAGCATTAGTCAAGAAATTACTCGGAGAAGATGGGGTGGTTTCTGGAAAAGCAACAAGTTTCCAACAATATTAAAGAGCAGTCCTGCGCCTGACACGAGGATCAAGGAGACTGGTTAGGATTATCGAGTGGATTTCAAAATTTTTGCCAGTACGGGTAGTCGCGTCGGGTCTTTTACTGTCGTAGTCTACTTTATTTCTTTTATTTATTTATTCTTAACTGCCCGTTCATTTTCCTCAGTGGGTTAGTTCAACCAATTTCTTACCCACGCGCCTCTCTCAATCTTGACATGACATGGAGAGGACAAAATTTTTTTTTGAATTTGGATTTATGAGAATATTTTTTTTTAATTTTTTATTAAATTATAACATAAAATATATTTAATAATAAATAATTTAAATTATAATTTAATAAAAATTTATAAATTATAATTTTAAATTATTTATTATTAAATATATTATATA